>JAMXBD010003235.1:0-131934 GCA_024138025.1 Combretum micranthum | reverse complement strand
GAGATGAATTAATCCTATCAAATAAAAATATATAAAATAATAAAGTTTAAAAAATAAATCTATCCTAGATCGATCACATTGTGTCTGTAATGTATTAAGTAATGACTCTTTCATTTTAGATGACATATATTTGTAGGGAAATGTAAAAGTAAACCATGTTGAAAAGAAATTGATATATCAAAAGGTATTCACGGATTCGTACTCTCAAGGTGAAGCTAATTAATTAAGCTTTTTGCTTGTTAATCTTTCGTGTGCTTATGGGAAGAAACACAATTCACACATATTGGAGTTATAGTCACTAAGCTACATAATTTGAATAATATGGTACTGAACATAGAAGTTGACAATGTTGATGTAAAATATCGTAGGCCACGACATGTTGATCGAACGGCATTTGCATGCCTAGGATCGATGAGATAATTGTGTCACCCATAATTCAAACCCAAAAGACTACATTCATCTCTTGTCGTTCTTTAGACTTCAATGCAAAGCCATCCAAAGTGTAAGCAAGAAGATCTCTCAAAGATCCTCTAAAGGGGCAACATTACATGTACCCTATATCCCATTTACTAGCTCTCTAGTCAACCATACAATTTCATTTTCTATTGGGGAGAATATTTAAAATAGATAGAGAGTACCTAGCTTGGAGAGGGTGATAGATTTGAGAGAGATTCCTTATGTTAGACGAAGTACATCTAATAAGATTGACATGGACCAAGAAATTTCATATAGAAAAATTAAAGCAACAAAAGGTTTTTTCAAAATGACATCATGGTTGATGACTCGTGCTAATGAGCGGAGTACATATTTGAAATCCCCAACTAATAATACAACCTATTTACTAATTGTGTTAGAAAATCTTAACTCATCATTCAATAGGTCTGATTCATATACAACCATAATACAATGTATGTTTTAGAAAAAAAAAATGGAATTGATTTTATTATATGCAAGAAAAACTTCAAACATTCAAGAAAAATCCATGTCAAATCAACAAGAAAGAAGGAAAAAAAAAATCAAAAAACATATGTGAATCCATAGTGTAAGTGAGACTTCAATCGTCTAACCTATAGTAATGTTTGTTCTTGTGTATTCTCACTTGATGGGGAGAAAAAAAAATGTAAAATGTGAGAAAATGGTAGTTGCTTAGACTTCGAACCTTAACCCTCTTTATATATCTTATTGATTTAATTTTCTTTAATTTTTCTTTTTTTTTCTCTTTTGGCCAATATATAGTACAACTTAGGGTAAAAGTAGGTAATTTAAGATTTGACCACCAACTTGGACATGATGCGACACAATTGTAAATGTATTTTGGTTGGCAAAAAATTACATAGATAAGAAACAAGTTAAACTTGGATGCAACAAGCTTGAATTTGTGTCTTGGTTTTAGGTTCAACATCTAAACTAATTTCCAACAAGTATATTAGACATGTCTTGTGACGAAGACAAGGGTTTGATCCATGAACCATTTAGTGTTAATAATGTTTATATTATATATATTAAATATATTTTTCCTATAAGTATGACATAGCTACGATGCATTAAAATATTTTGGCCAATTCTTCTAAAAGGTCAAGTCTCACACACAATTCTCTCTCTCACTATTCTACTTTGTGGTCTCTGCATATAATCATCTCTCTTTTCTACTTGTAAATTTTTTTTTATCTCTATTTATCCTTCATTTATATTAAATTTGGTTTTTGGTTTTATGCCCCGATTATTAGTTATTTATCTTCATTTGAGTTATATAAAGCTAAAGTTTCAAATATTTTAGTTATTATAATGTAATAACTATATTTTTTGAAGGTCTTCCAATTACAATGGCATGCTTGATTAAGTGCGATGAAATACTATTTGAATTGATCTCAACATGGAGCCTTATTAGATCAAAAACAAAATTTTCAAGAAAAAATAATTTATTTTAATTAATTTTTGGTAAATTGTACCGCCCTAACTTAACGGCATTACAACTCGTCACGTGTCATTCTTTTAAAAAGGACATGCCAAGATTATAAAATACTAAACCACAAATATAATTATCTCCAAATTTCACATAATATGTTACTTAAATTTATCATTACTACAACTCGTCTCTTAGAAACATAAACTGATATTATCCAAAAGTACTTATATAAAATTCAAAACATAACAACTTATCTTATAAACATCTTCAATAATAATATAAACAAACTCTATATACTTTGTATGGTCTTCAAAGATCTTTTCTCCTATTCTTCTTTATTTAGAATCTATTAGTCAACAGTAGGAAAGTCGAATCTACTAACGTTGTGCCCCATGGTCAACATGAAAGGCATATGCAGACAATTCTCAACCAACATCATCTTTACCTGCACCTAAAAATAAAAGATTGAGCGAAAACGCCCAATACGCCATACTACCAGCACATGCGCGTGAATACACATCAAGCAAATTCACATGCATCATATGCTTATGCAACATCCACAGGTTTATTATCTTTTGATTAACCACAAGCAACACAGTTTAGGACTATTCATGACTAAACTTAAACTCGGGTAGTAACTCATGACCCTAATGAAAACCATAGTATAAAATAGTATATATATATATATATATTGTTGCGTTCCACAATTAAGCTGGTAACGACTCCTAATCTACCGGAATCATTTCTAGGTGCAACTCCACTCGGGACACCACCACACAAGGATCATTAGGTTGCTAGAGTTAGTATCACACTTCTATCGTGGTCTTTACTAGCCGCAGCCAAACACAAGCAGCATACAATTTTTAAAAGCATGCAAGGGTTACTTCGGTCTATATGCATGTTTAATCCTAGAAGCACAAATAGCAAACAAGATATGGTTGTACCTGGATTCGCTTCTAAACTCTAATCCACCAACAGATCTTCTTAAAAGAATAGAACCCTAATCCCACAAATATTCCTGATCAACAGCATATCTTAATCGATTCCAATTGCAACACATAGTTAAACCCTAATCCTTAATTTCATAACCTTACTCAAAGGATCTATAATCCTAATCATAGATCTACGAAAAGAGGTTAACACACCTGTCTCATTTGTTTATAATTCAATGAAACCTTCAAACTCAGCTTTCTCCTTAATTTCTAATTTCTCCACAATTCGTTCAATACATATATAAAATCTCCAATTAACAATTCGATTTACAACAACAAATAAAATTTCATTAACGACAAGATTGGATGGATCCTTACTTACCTAGAACTTGCAGATCTTGAATCTCCTTCAAACATATGAAAAGAACCTCATAAGAAAGATAACCTTAAATGATTAATTGAAAAAAACTAGAGAGAGACCCACTTACCTAAGGTTTTTGCTTAGGGAAAGACAAGGCAAAACTAGGCTAAAGAGGTTTATTTATAAAACAAGGTTACCTTAGGCAAAACGCAACCCCACAATCTTTAAAGATTTTGTTGACCATCATTAATGTGAGGATTGATGATAATATCTCATTTATTAGGGTTGATCATAGAAACCCTCTTATTTATAGCAAATGACACATTTGCCCTTCATTATAAAATATTTATCTTATATTACATTTCTCCCCTCCTAAAAGAACTTTCGTCCTCGAAAGTTACCCAAATCACTATCTCCTTTTTATCCATGCATCCATTAGTTCTCTGCCACTCATTTTCTTCTTGTTTCTGATTCTTTACACCATATTGACCCATCTTCATGCTTATATCTGCTAGCTAGAATATAATTCCATCGACGTCTCTTAAATTTTCACCACTCAATTTGGATTCACTTCCTCCGTTACTTCACAACACCTCTTGACTATAACTTAAATTTATTAACAATATTCGTCAAGAAATCTTGCCTCAACCTCATTGTGTTAAATCTCCAATTCAGTTTCCTCGAGCAATGTTTAGAAAGCTGAAAATCTCATAACTATAGTTCCCAATTTAAATTCCAAAGTCAAATCTTACATTAACTTAGAGCTTTAAATGTCACTGTGTTACTTGTACTTCCATTGATTCAACTTAGTTTTATCCTTATTGTTCTCATATCAAAAATAACTCACATCACATTGCATATCTTTCATCTAATCTCAAAATACTCATTAACTAACCATACTTCTTCCAATATAGTTTCTCAATCTCCAATATATTTTCTTATATTTTTCCATCAATATATACATGAAGATTAAAATTAATACTTATGTCCTTAAGTATACCTTTAAAATCATCAGATGACTTCTAACTCTTCCTTTGACATCATTACTCCTAATTCGATAATTCTTTGATATTTAGATATTAATGCACTTTGTCTCTAGGGTTTCACCATACAATCCATTTATCGGCCCAATATTAAGTGATTGTTCCTTGCTTGGATTTGATATCCTTATATAACTATTAAATCTGCTTCTCAATAAAAGATCTTCTTTCATTATAATACTTCTCAACAAAAGATCTTCTTTGATTATACTTTTATCTTAGTTCAAAATCAGTCATTACATCCTCCAAAACAACTGTAGATTGCACTGTAGAAAACTCAATCCAACTCATTAACACAATTAAACCATTATACTTTACCTCTAATTACCACCATTTCCATCGAAACTTCGTTAGGACATAGTTACCTTATAATCCTTCAATTAACAATCAGAAAACTCAAATCATGGAATTTAAGATTTTTCAACTCTAACTCCAATGATCAAACCTTACATTGCTCTATTATTTCATATGATCATAGCATCTACGTATCTGCTAGTTAGTTTTATCACCCCTGTTAAGCACCGTAGACAATCCGCAACTTTTATTTATTCATCGTACTTTTCCAATTGTCCTCAAAAACTTGTTTTGTTTTTTATCTAACAATTTATATCTTCATGTAAATTTTCTTTAAGAATCATCTCAAAATTCATCATCATAGATTAATATAGATGTCATCCTTGTTTCACCATCCATAGATTTCTCGTAACTCATTAAGATCATATTTCCTTCTTGCAATGACCATTCCACATGCACATTCATATCTTCATAAGATTTAAATATTCTCTAATTTATATTAGTTATCTCAATATTTTTTTCTCTACTCTTCAACATGATCTTTCTCATGTCATATAATAAATATCGCTCTAAGGTGACCAAAGCCACTAAATTCTCATTCCTCTTCCTACTCAGAGCTTCTACCACAACATTTGCTTTTCCAGGGTGATATTGTATATCCGCATCAAAATCCTTTATTAGTTCCAACCACCTCCTTTGTCTCATATTCAGATCTCTCTGGTTGAAAATATACTTCAAGCTCTTGTTATTCATGAAAATTTTGCACTTCTCATCACGTAATCTGTGTCTCCAACTCCTTAACTTATGAACTATGACTGCCAGTTCCATGTCATGAGTGAGTTAATTCTTTTCATAAGGCTTTAACTATCTAGATGCATATGCTATAACTTTACCTCCTTACATCAAAACACAATCCAAATCTTGTATAGAAGCGTCAATACTAATAATGTACTCTTTACTACTCACTGGCAAAGCTATCACCGGTGCGGAACTAACTTTTCTTTTAACTATTGGAAACTACTTCCACAATTGTCATCCCACGCATACTTCACTCCCTTTTGAGTCATTTTTATTAAAGAATTTAGAAACCTTGGAGAAATCCTCTACAAATCTCTTCTAATATCTTGCTGTCCCTAGGAACTTCTGATTTCCGACACATTCTTAGGAGTTGACTATTCCCTTATAACTTTCTCCTTTTGAGGATTTACTGAAATTCCATTTCCGTCCACAATATGTTCTAAGAGAAACACTGGCTCAAAACTTATGCTTGGTGAGCTTAGCATACCACTTTTCTTCTTGTAACGTTCTCAAAACTAATCTCAAATGTTCTCCTTTAATCTTTGAATACACGAAAACATCATTAATATACACTATTACAACCGAATTCATTTACTCTTTAAAGACCCTTTTCATAAGATTCATAAATATAACTGGGGCATTTATAAGATCGAAAGGCATAACCATGAATTCATAATGCCCGTATCTGGTCCTGAAAACTCTTTGAAAATATCGTCAGCTTAAATCTAGCTGGTGATATCCTGACCTCAAATCGATCTTAGAAAATACTTGCACTCTTGCCAGCTATCAAACAAATTATCTATCCTAAGCAACGGGTACTTATTCTTAATCGTTACCTGGTTTAACTCTTTATAATCTATACATAACCATGCTCCATCTTTCTTTTTCACAAACTCACTCGAACTCCTCAAGGTGATACGATTGGTCTAAAGAACTTCTTCTTAAGCAAGTCCTCCTGTTGAACTTTTAATTCCTCCAATTCCGTCATAGCCATACGATATGGTACTTTAGACTTAGATAAGGTATCTGACACCAAATCAATACAAAACTCTATCTCTTTTTCAAGTGGTAACCTTAATAGATCTTTTGGAATTAAATCAAGATATTTTCTCAGATTCGATCCTTGTAAGATTGGTCTTTAATTCATCTCCTATTGTCAAAACTACCATCTACGAAAACTGACTTTTCCTACCACTCATGCGTAAGAACATTAAAGGTCCTTGCACTTCAAGCTTATACACAAAACGATCTCCATCCAATAAACTAAACTCCACAACTAGATCCAAATACAACATTATGTTTCCGCAACCAGTCTACTCCTATCGTATCCATTATTATAATATTCGCAGCTAAAACGTCACCTTCCTTTTATATATATATATCCAAATTATTTACAAATCCAAGTCAACATTGTTCCATATCCTAAAGGTATCTGCAAGCACACTCTTAACTGCCTTATCATAACAAAACTACAAACTTCTCAAATATGCTTGACAACTTGCGCCTGTATCACAATCCTAAGAAACACTTGCCCTCTAAGCTCTTTTCATTCTTTGGCTTGATATCCATATTGTCCACACTTGAAAAAGGATACCTAAGGAACAACTTTTCCAAAACCTGTCACTGCCCAACCTTGACACTTGAAAAGCAGGCGTTCTTAAGCCACTTGAAATCCTTGATATTAAATGGTCCATAACATTTGGCACACTTCCTTTTTATACCTTGAACTGCTGATTTGTCTTGATAAAAGATTGGCCTCTTCTCCCTATTTTAGGTAAGGATGCTAGATATCTTAAGGTATAACCATCCAAAAGGATCAAAACACTATGGGACTACAAGATATGATCTTACTAACACAAATAAACATATCTCCACAAAATAAAAGGGTAATCCAACTTAATGATTAAAACTCTATAACTATAGGATGAAAGCAACACTAATCTAGAGAGGATCAAGAACCCTAATGTATTCTACCCCTCTCATCATTGCTCACCATCCTAAGGAGTCAAAACTTAAATCTAATAGATCATAACCTATTGCTCTGATACCAAATTAACCGTAACGCCCTAACTTAAATGTATTACAACTCGCACGTGTCTTTCTCTTAAAAAGGACATTTCAAGGCTATAAAATACTAAATCACAAATATAATTATCTCCAAATTTCACATAAAACGTTACTTGAATTTATTATTACTACAATCCGTCTCTTAGAACATAAACTGGTATTATCCAAAAGTATTTATAAAATCCAAAACATAATAACTTATCTTATAAACATCTTCAATAATAATTTAAACAAACTCTATATACTTTGTATGATCTTCAAAGATCTTTTCTCCTATTCTTTTTATTCAAAATCTGTTAGTCACCAGTAGGAAAGTCGAATCTACTAACGCTGTCCCCTATGGTCAACATGAAAGTCATATCTAGACAATTCTCAACCAACATCATCTTCACCTGCACTTGAAAAATAAAGGATTGAGCGAAAACGCCTAGTACGCCATACTACCCGCACATGCGCGTGAACACACATAAAGCAAATTCACATGCATCATATGCTTATGCAACATCCATAGATTTATTATCTTTTGATTAACGAACAAGCAATACAGTTTAGGACTATTCATGACTAATCCTAAACCCGGAGTAACTCATGACCCCGATGAAAACCATAGTATAAAATAGTATATATATATATATATATATATAGTTACGTTCCACAATTAAGCTGGTAACGACTCCTAACACACTTCTGTCGTGGTCTTTACTAACCGCAGCCACACACAAGCAGCATACAATTTTTAAAAGCATGCAAGGGTTGGTTCAGTTTATATGCATGTCTAATCCTAGAAGCACAAATAGCAAACAATATGGTCGTACCTGGATTCGCTTCCAAACTCTAATCCACCAACAGATCATCTTAAAAGAATAGAACCCTAATCCCACAAATATTCTTGATCAACAGCATATCTTAATCGATTCCAATTGCAATACATAGTTAAACCCTAATCCTTAATTTCATAACCTTACTCAAAGGATCTATAACCCTAATCATAGATCTACGAAAAGAGGTTAACACACTTGTCTCCTTTGTTTATAATTCAATGAAACCTCTAAACTCAGCTTTCTCCTCAATTTCTAATTTCTCCACAATTCGTTCGATACATATATAAAATCTCCAATTAACAATTCGATTTACAACATCATATAAAATTTCATTTAACGATAAGATTGGATGGATCTTTACTTACCTAGAACTTGCAAATCTTGAATCTCCTTCAAACATATGAAAAGAACCTTATAAGAAAGATGACCTTAAATGATTAATTGAAAAATACTAGAGAGAGACCCACTTACCTAAGGTTTTTGCTTAGGGAAAGGCAATGCAAAACTAGGCTAAAGGCTTTTATTTATAAGATAAGGTTAGCTTAGGAAAAACGCAACCCCACGATCTTTAAAGATTTTGTTGACCATCATTAATGTGAGGGTTGATAATAATATCTCATTTATTAAGGTTGAACATAGAACCCTCTTATTTTATAACAAATGACACATTTGCCCTTGATTATAAAATATTTATCTTTATTACATAAACTATATCTTGTTGTATTTTTTTTCTTTTTTTTTTTCAATTTATAATTTTTGATCTTATCATTTGTTACGTTACATCCATTTGTTATATGTAGTAGGATTTTGTACATAATTGTACATTGACAACTTATTGGACTCTTTTAATGAGTTAAGGGCTAAGTTAAGTAATTTTTTTTAATATTATCCCATGAGTTTATGTTTAAACATAAATAGGATTCTATGAAATTCCATACTCTATTCACTTAATTTATTTTTTATCTTTAATGGTAAAGTTATTCAACTGCAAACTAGATTATATGACATATTTATGTTTGTAAAAAGGTTTGCTTGTATAGTTTTTTGTAGATTCTGCCTATGTGTGCTTTTGTCAACAATGCATTTGTCGCCTTCTTTAGTTATAAGAAGTAATAACAGTCACAAATTAATTAATGATACAATTTTTATCAATTCATCAAGTACTAATTATAAATAAGTGCTCATGTGAGTCCATTTCCATTACTCATTTAGTTGTTTAAGTGAGTTTGCATGTCTAAGTCTATCCAATTTCAAAGTGCCACACATGCGTCTCATATTAGTTAATTGTTTTTATTGATAGAAATTATCTGGCTTGTTCATTTGACTCATAAATAGGATTTTAGTTGTGGTACCAGAATAGTTGTGCCAGCTTAGTTTCCCTCCCCACCCCAACACCTCCCCTCTCCCCCCCTCCCCCAATTCTTTCAGAATTATTTATGATAATTTAAATATTATTTGACTTTGGACATATGTGTAGGTTTAGTGGAGTTTAATATGTTAGTATTGCAACTTTTCTTTCTGTTTATAAGTAAATTCTGTTATGGTCAAGTGCTTCTTAAGCTAGATTCGACCTCATTAAGCCATGGGTCAATTTGATTAGATTCTGGGTTGACTAGATACATGCCTATGATAGCTTTAAGGCAACCTTAGATTAGGTTCACAAGGCTGTGTTGAGCTACCTTGCTTAGCAGCAGTTTGGCAGTGTCTTGCCAATCTATTTTTTGTTTGCTAAGGTCACTAGAAAACTTTAGTAAGTAAGCTGACTTGCCAGCCCTCCTTAATTGAAACGATAATCTTTATAAGATATCCTAATTTGAGAAATGTACTTAATATCCTCTTAGATTTTTCTTAAACTATTGGAAGACAATTTCTTTATTGTTGTTTATCTGTTTTCCCAATAAATTGTAGTTTATTAACACAATAGTCTCTATAAGATATCATAATTTAAGAAATGTAATTATTATATCCTCTTAGATATTTCTTAAACTACTGGAAGGCAATTTCTTTATTGCAATTTATCTATTTTCCCAATCAATAGTAGTATAAATACCCTATGTCATATCTAGATAACATTTAGATTGACATATTCTCACTCATGACTTTTCTAAATGTCTTGCTATTAGATCAATCGCTGACTTAAATAGGAGTCATTGCACTGGACAAGCTATTGCCACCATTAACCTCTATCTTACAGGCCTAGGACTATTTGATTTAAGGTTTCTTAGGCCTGGTACGTGTAAGCCATCAATTTAGTAGATTAGTAATCTCTCCGGCAGAAATCAACTTGGAACACTTTTCAAAATGTTGAGGTTGATGTGTATTGATAAAAATATATATACTATAAAGATGATAACTCATATAATGAACTTGAATGCATAAAAAATATTTGTTATCATAGGTCTCTCTTAATTGATTGATAAAAATGTGATAAATTTAAAAATCACTATTTAGGTCGAGATTCAACTCGGTATAGTAATTTGTTGTAGTTAACGAATTATTTATTTCATCTAGATTTTATTTGGGTTGTACTTTTTATATAGTGTTAAAACCTCATCATCCATGTCATTTATAATTGTTGAAGTTAATTTTATTAAATGATCATGAAAAAAGCTCATTTTTTATTAATTGGTATTGTATTGGTATCTATTCAAGTAGACATTTATGTTGAGGCAAAAAAAAAAGAGAGTAGACATTTATGTTAAAAAATTAATAAAAAAAATATTAAAGTTCATACATAGCCCTCTTTTAAAACTAAATGCCAATAAATCTCTATAAAGTTGTACTTATTTATCCTTTACTTTTTTTGTTTTTACAAAAATACATATTAATTTTTCTTTTCAATGCATAAAGTGAATTTTTTAAGTCTTTTTTCTTAAAAGTATGTGAATTTCGTATCCTAATTTTCATATCATAATCATTGATTTTATCGTAATAATAACATAGAAATACACAATATATAGATAAGATAATTTTCTAAATGCCAACTTTATGTAGATAATTTTTTTTACTTTATTCATGTTTACAAAAATACCAATTATTTTTCTTTTTCAATGCGTAAAATACGTTTTTAAAACCTTTTTTCTTAAACATATATGAATTTCGTATCTTAATTTTCATAGCATAATCACTACTATTTGTCATAATAATAAAGAATCCATGCAATTAAAGCAAAACCACCCTTTTTTTTGTAAATTTTTTTAGTATAAATGTCTTTAATATCATGTTTTTAGCATATGGGCATAAAATATTTTTCGTATACCTAAAATCATGAAAATTAAATAGGGTTTAAATATAATTAAATAAGAGTTGAATAGACATAGTCTTTTCCTTTTTAAACACATGGGCATAAAATATTTTTGGTATCCTTGAAATCATGAAGTTAAATAGGGTTTGTATATAATTAAATAGGGGTTGGATAGGCATAGTCTTTTCAACGTAAAATATTTTTAGTATTCTTGAAATCATGAAATTAAACAGGGTTTGAATAGAATTAAATAGGGGTTAAATAGACATAGTCTTTTCCTTTTTTATCATATGGGCATAAAATATTTTTGGTATCCCTAGAATCATGAAATTAAATAGTGTTTGAATAGAATTAAATAGGGGTTGAATAGATATAATTTTTTCCTTTTTTAGCCTAAGCATGTATCTTATATACCGATCTAAAGCTCTGATACTATATTTATGCATGGCAGTTAATTAACATGGAGAAGTTACCTATGGAAAATATAATTGTAGTTATGATTTGTAATTAATTTTCTAATTTCTAAGACTACTTTTTCCAACTCGTCAAAACAATATATCTATTTAATTTATATATATTGGATTATTTTATTTGCACAAGCATCGTGGGTGTATCGTTTGCTTGTAAAAATATATAGGTGAGATAGTTTTCGAAATGAAAAAACTTCAAATAGATATAGATGACATGCAGTATAAATACAAATAAGATATAAAAAAATGAAAAAAAAATCTAGATAGGCTCTAAATAGACTATGTTACATGTTTAGATTTTTCATAAACAATTAATAAATGGGTCGTGTCTACGTTAGGATTTTTCGAATATGAATCCATTTATACACATATACGAGACATGACATTATAACACAAATTGCTAGTGTTTACTATGGGAGGAGAAAGGATCGAACCCAATCGATCTTGCTGGAAGGCAGTGCTCATGCCATTAACCTACACAATTTTTTGTTGTCTTATTTCATTTAGCTCACCATGATAATTTATATAAAACATATGGGTACATACTTATCATGACTTGTACTTAAAAGCTCATAAAAGATGGTTTTAAAAGTGCTACCTAATAGGCCGAGATCGAGTTTGACTTGAAATTTCAAAGCTTGAGTACAGTTCGAGTTTAACTAAACTTAAGATTTTAAGCTCGAGTTCAGTTCGAGCTAACACTAACACTATACAATCTCGAGTTCAGCTCGAAGTAATACTATATAATCTTGAGCTTAACTTGATTATGTTAATTTAAACTTGATTTATTATAAACTAGATTTTTATTTCTAATTAAAATAATATTTGTTAGAAGATTCTCCAACTCCACTTTATTAGATGCATGATTGTCAAACTCGCGAGTCAATTTATACATTTCTATGAGTTTACGAGTTGATGATATAATTTCGATTCAACTCACATATAAAATCATTTTTGTAAGCAAACTCATGTAAACTCGTGATTTTACATAGTAGAATCGATAGTAGAATCAATGGGAGAATCGTAGTATAATTGTAATGTAACAATTTTAGACTTTTTTTTTCTATTTGTACTTTAAAAATGTAATTGATTTAATATTTTTAAATTTATGGTTTTTTAGGTTGGTTTTTTTATGTTTAGCTTAATTTAACTTAATTTTAGGTTTTTTTCTTTTTTTTTCCTTTTATTTCGTTTGTCTTTGTTTTTTTCTTTTTTTAGAAGGTTATCTATACTATTAAAGTAAAAGCATCTGCTTTGGTATCGTTAGTGTAAATAATTTTAATGTAAATGTTTTTAATAAATGTTTTTAGCATATGTACGTAAAATATTTTTGGTATCCTGAAATCATGAAATTAAATAGGGTATGAATAAAATTAAATAGGGGTTGAATAGATATAGTCTTTTTCTTTTTTAGCATATGGATGTAAAATATTTTTGATATCCCTGAAGTCATGAAATTAAATAGGGTTTAAATAGAATTAAATAGGGATTAAATAGACATAGTCTTTTCCTTACTTTATATATGGATCTAAAGCTTACCGTGGAAAATGCAATTGTAATTATGATTTTTAATTAATTTCCTAATTTTTAAGACTAATTAAAGATATAAAATATGGACATAAATATTTTTGGTATTCCTGAAATCATGAAATTAAATAGGTTTAAATAAAATTAATTAGGGGTTGGATAGATATAGTCTTTTCCATTTTTAGCCTAAGCATGTATCTTTATATACCGATCTACAGATGCCTAACGTAGATTAACCTTATCAATACCATTAAAAAAAAACAATACTATTCTATCTTTTACATATCTATTTATAGCTTCTCATATATACCTTTCTTTGTAAATATACATCAATGTTACATCACACATCAATATATAATTATATGGTTTTATTGTTCTGCAATGAGTTTTTATAAATTTTAAATTATTATATTTTACACGCATCATGGGTGCATCGTCCGCTTGTTTTCTTATAAGTTATATACTCTGATATATTTTAAACGATTTGAATGAAAATTAGACAAATATATAGGGTACTATATTTCCACACCATTTTTCAAAAATTCTCTGTACGTAATATATTTGTCATAAATGAATGATTTTTTGCACAAATATATAATAAACATAGCATGAAATGTTCATTGACGCACAAAACCAACTTTTGACACATGCTAATTTAAATGATTTGCAATACATCTTAATAATTTGTAGATTGTGAATCCTTAGTAAATGTAAAAAATTATTTTAATGATAAGAATTGCACTAAACATATTAATGAGAGTATATGAATTATGATTGGTAAAAACTTAAATTTTTGTTGTATGTAACAAAATTAATACTAAATTCTTTATTTTCATCATTTATTTAAATTTTTATTAGTACAATAGGTAAATATGCGGTTTTTGCAAGCAAATTTATTTAGTTGTAGAATCTTACGATTTTATGTTTTTATTCCATGGACCCCTGGCGATTGTAGATAGAAACTCGAGTTTAATAACCATGATTAAATATATTTACGTAATGCATCTAATGCGTTCTACTCAAGAAGGATTAAATCCATGAGGATAACTTATTCTTTTGGGTCGGAGTTTGATTTTCTTGAAGACACGTAAATTTATTTTCAGATTCTTATTTATCTTGTCGGAAGAATATCTACATAAGAAATAATTTATCAAGACAACTTAAAAATAAAAGCTATCTAAACTTTGATAAGATACGATAAAAGTATATCAACATTACTTCCAAAATTTGGAACCTCATGATTACAAAAAGATAATGACTTTCTTTAATATTTAGAAGTTGTATAAAATTTTAAAATTAAAGCAATGGTAGTAAATCATTGAAGATCAAATAAAATTATCTTCTTAAAGTATCGGGATAAGTTCATGATAATGTTGGGTTTCCATAGGGTTTTAATATTTATAAAGATCAAATCTTTTCTACGAATTCAAAAAGAAAACCCTAGTCCGGTATCCATGTGTTTTGATTAGATTAAACAAAACAAATAGTTCGAATTTATACCTTAACCTTGAAGCTTGAAATCAATTAGTATATCGGATTTGTAGGTACCGCGGATTTGCAGTTCCTCTACGGTATCCGCACAAATGAATACTCCTTTTGAAGAATTCTTTACGTGCTAACATTATCTAGAACACTTTTAGATCTGATTGAGAAAATTTTACTCATGACTCTCGTATTTATCTCTTTTAAGGCTTATAGAATTTCTCTGCAGGTCTAATGTTAACAACATATGTCATTAACCCTAAAGAAAATTCTATGTCTTATCTATAATAACGTTAATATGAATAATGACATTAGTGCCCCTAATCTTATTAGTGATAAATTAATTATAATTTAATTTATAACATAAAATCCTAATCCAATTATGAATTATATTTTTCTTAAAAAATATATTATTCATATTCTAAAAATTAAGTTATAATAAAATAAATTTTATTATTTCCTGCTAACGTATTTAAATTTAATCCATGATCCTTTTTGTCATTCTTTTTTGTGTGACCCTTAGTTAACTTAATGTTGACCATTACCTAAAACCACTTTTGTCAATAAAACATAACGGCTTCTGGTCAACATTATATTTACAAAATTAAGAAGATCATGATTTTATTTTTCCTGATCAATAACTTATGTCCTTATTCTTTTGTCACATAATATCTAGATTGAACATAAGGTATGGATAGTATCATCCTTATATCGTTCAATCTTATTATTTCTTGATCTTCAAGTGAACTACAAAACAAATGAAATTGATTATATTATCAATTCATGTGAGCATGAACATGCATTTCTCAGTTTCACTTATCGAAGGGCCCAGAGATATCTCTCTTATAATGAGAGGGACAAATCCCATCTTAATCACTCAGTTTCTCCTACATGATTCACATTACACTCAATCTTAAACCTTTTATAATTATCTGGTTAAAGGCAACGGTTGATTGAATCGAATCATAATGTTACTCATGTTGGAACCTATGATGATTTCCTCTCTAAGATATGTTGACATTATTATTGTGAGAATCACTCACCAATTCATGTATGATTTTATAACGGGTTAGTTTAGTATATGATCCTCTAATATGTGCTTATGGGTTTGATTTATATCTCCATACAAATAGACATTTCATGACTCAAACAAAAACTCATACTTATCATTCCCATAATAAAGAGCATATAGAGACATTTAGAATAATTAAATTATTCATGGATCCTATTATAAAGTAAACATGAAAACAATATACTAAAATTGCCTCTGTATATATATAGGCTTAAGGCACAATCACTAACAGATAAGGATGATCGGATATTAAGGGATATTTTTTTAAACTTCAAATGCTCAAGATTCAAGAAGATATAGTGATTATCCTTTTTGAAGATATTTACGAAGAACTTTCCAAGATTTCATCAAGAGAGTTGTTAAAAGAAGTAATTTTAAAAGGAGGTGAAGATAAATCAAGATATAACATAAGTGCTTAAAATATTCATCTGTTGCTAATATTCATCTAGAGCTTATTCAAACTTACATTACAAGTTGCCTTTCTTACATTTTTGCACTAAATTTTTCTAGATTTCATTATATCTCATTAAACTATCTTTGCACTTTACTTGTGAGAGTTAGGTTGAGTGACTGTTGATAGGATCACATCTTAGTATATTGTAGTTTGGTGATTAGCCAGGTTAGGCTTGTGAGACAAAGCAAGATAGTGGTGGTGTTTAAAATCTCTCAATTATTATTGGAATAGTGGAAGAATCGGTGTAGAAGACCGAATCCGCTGCAGTGGAGCTGAAAAAGAGGATTGACTCAAAAAGAAAAACCTCTGTAAAATTTAGGCCTCATTTATTTTCCATAATTTAACTTTTGTTATTACTTATTACATTGCATTGCATTCACTCATCTATAGCACACATAAAAACACAAGTTTGTAAAAGTTTTCAATAACAAATAATTCATCCATTCCCTCTTATTTGTTAGATGAGACCTATTATTAATAACCAAACTCAATTCGAATCTGATTAATATTTATACTCGACACAAGCTCGATAGAACTTGATTAGGCTCGTGAGCTAATCGAGCTAAATATATAAAGTTCGAGATCGACTCGATAAACTTTTAAATCGTGGAGTTTAAGTTTGATTCAACTATTCTCAAATTCAAATTAAACTTGAGTAAACACTGAGCCAAACTTAAATAGTTTGTGAACCAGCTTATTTCATTTGCACCACTACTACCTACCATCAACAAATAACGACTTTTATTCAACATTTTTAATCCCTTATCTCAATAAAGAGTGAACATTACAATAAATTAATTGTATGGTGACCCATAAAATTATAATTTTATAAACTTTTAGATCTCAAATAATGTTGTCAAATTTGTAATTTTACCTAAAACCTCTAATTATGTCATGTTTGATATATAGGAATATTTCGAAATAAAATGGGTTAGAATGAGAGGAATAGAATGAGATGTAACCAGTGATGGAATGATAAATCTTGGAATGGAATTGGATGATATTTGTTAAAATACGCTCATTAATAAATATAAGATAAAAAGTAATTATAATAGTATGTGTTGACAAGGATGGAATGGATCAACATTCCACTTTCTCAAGGAAGAAATTGAGTTTTTTCTCAAAGCAACAATTGTAGATTCCTAGTAACTGTGATTCTGACATTTAAAAATTGTATCTAAACATTGGAATGTATAAAAATATGATGTAAAGTTGAAATTCTACAACGCATGGGAAATATTTTTCAAAAATTGTAGATATGTCTATGGTTGTCATAGAAAAACTTGAAATTCATGGAGATAAACAAAAAGAGATAATTGATGAAATTAAAGTCTTTTTCCATAAAAAGTTTAATCCATAATTTAATATGCATAAAAGAAATATACAAAGTGAAATTGAATTATCTTTTCTATCTTTCCTTTTTTTGAAAAAAAAAATTGAATTGAAAGAAACAAGGCCTACCTTCCACTCATCTTGAATCCTCCATAATAAAAATTGTAGTAAATATTTTTGTTTTATAATTAAAGTTGGGACAAAGTTGAAGATTGGAAGGCTGAAAGCCAAAAGAGGAAACCAATTGGATATACAATTTATTATACACTACACCGATACTTGATGGGATCTTAGATTTTTTTTTTATTATAATTTTCAAAATAATTTCATTTAAATAATTTGAATACATAAATTTCATTAAGAATTATAATTTAAACTGCATCGACATCTAGAACGATTTGGAATGGAATGGGTTTTAGAATGGTTTTCATTCCTATATTCAGAAATGTACATGAAATGTAACGGCCATGGTGTGTATTTATTGAAAATATCATTAGCAATAAATACAAGTTACGAACATGCAACAGAATGAAAAAATAATTATATTGTATACAATTGATAAAGCTGGAATGGAATCGCAATTCTACTTACTCAGAGCTGAATCGAATTCTATTTCAAAGCCGGAATTGTTCTAAGGAATTGCGATTCCAATTTATAAAGTACATCAAGACATAGAAAATGAAATGAAATCCTAAACCACAATTACATTTCAGGTACATTTCTCCATACCAAGCATATTATAATTAAAAAAAAGAAGACCCATAAAATTATAAATTTAGTAATATCTAAAGCAAAAGTAGATGCTCATGTTAATAAAATTTAAGAGCAATTCAAAGATTGATCGATAACAAGATAGAACAAATGTTAATCAAAGAGCATAACAATATAAGATATGCAAATGAACACGACACTTTTCCCTTTTGCTTGGTCCCGAAAGGTACTTAAGGAAATGTAAAAACAAAGTAAGGTAGAGAGCTAGAGAGCAAACAAAAGCTTACAAAATTCTTCAAAGCATTATTGGTCCAAAGAGGAGGAGTGCAAGAGTAAGTAAGAAAGTAGTATAGAGAGTGTGTTTCATGAGTGTATTTTTCTCTTTTGATTTTTGCCGTGTCTAACAAAGAAGAATGATGGCCTATTTATAGAATAACAGAATGACAGGGCATTTCCCTGTTTCAGTTTTTCAGTTATCCTACTTTCCAAGGGCAAAAAAGGTATACACAAATTATAAGAAAGGGCAAAAAAGGAAAAGCACTATTCACAACTGTTTGATAACTGTTTTGAATTGTTCTTGTAAGTCTTTTTTGTCAATTCTGGTTTGTAACTATTGCTGTTGGTCTTGTCATTAATTCTGATATTCTGCATTCCTATACAATTTATCTCTTCCATGACTAAGGTGTCTTCGTCGTAGGCTTCAACTTTTGAGGAAAATTTAGTATCAATGCTTCTCCATATTATCATGTTATGAGAAGAGAAAATGTTGAAAATCTGAGATTGGTAGATTAAGTATTTTTCTTCAGGTGGTAGAATGGTTGCATGAGCAATTTCATGAGCTATCAAGTTTTCTGCTTGTAATTCTATTGGTTTTTCACATGTTTTTAATTATTGAGTTGGATATGTAAGTTTGTATACTTCATCCATTATTATGTTGTGACTTATGTCATAAAAAAAGCCATTATTGAGGAATGCTATCAATTTTCATTTTTATCTATAAAGTCTTTCTTTTTTCATAGCTATCCATCTGTCCTTTGATTGTACAAACAACCTCTTTTATTGATAATCCAAATTCGAAATCCAAGAATTTTTCAGGTTATCTATAGATAGTATTTAGTAATCCATAGTCAAGAAGAGTCTGTTCTGTATATTAACATCCTTTTTCTATATACAAAGGATTAAATGTCAAGGCAGATGTTCATGTTATAAATGTTGTAATCAAGTTCTCCCTTGTAGTTGTAATGGTAGTCACATGTAAAACTGTAATCATCTTTTGCCACTAATTTTGCATATTCTTGAAATTTTAAAAAACGTTCCCAAAAACTTTTACAAACAAAGAAGAAATCCTAGTTCTAGCTCATTTCGGTAATTTTTCAATAAAATTCATTATTTTAAAGAAAAGACTACTTCTTGTTTTTTTCATTTATTTCTTCTTTATCTAAATTATACTGTAAACAATATCTAGGATTAAGTTGTTCATAAGTCTTCCATTTTTCTACTTTCTCATTAACTTTCAGTAATTCAATGTCTCTTGTTGTTTTGAATTCTGAAGCTAAACAAGGTTCAACTCCAAAATCATTGTGTCCAAGTTCAGTTTTTAGTAACTCAATAGCCTATTGTAGGGAAAAACATCATCGCCATACTGGTCCAATGAAATTCTCAATTTGAGCTTTAGCATAGACCCAGGTTTTATAAATTCCAGGATTAAATCCCCTTATGACACCATAACAATAATAATTTACATTTTTATTTCTTGTCATGTGCACATGTGTCCAGTAAGTCTAGTATGTAATTCATATTTATATTTTCCATGTAATTCAGTACTGCTAAACACACTCTTACCTTGTTTTTATCTAAGGTTTGTAATCCCCATACAACATCTATCAGTGTTTTTGTTCTACAATAATTCTTGTATCATTAACCTTAGTATGCCTAAAAGCTGTGTGTTTTCTGGGTTTTGATTGGGTACAAGTAATTCAATGTCTTCAAACATCATTTTTTCGATTAGAGAAAGTAATTCTTCATTAACTCATTTCCAGTAGGTCTTATTTTCTTTTGAAAGGGTGCAAGCATGGTAAGAAAGGGTAGTCTATAAGGGAAAGAAAGATTTTGTGAGAATTGATAGTTTTGAGATAAGAACTGAGAAGATTGACCCATCTAAGAGGATTGGCCAGTTTGAATGTAACTCTTTTTCTTTCTGTAAGTCTTTGAAAGTCTTGTATCTATTATCCATTGTTGATGTACCTGCTCAAAAGATTAGGTAGATCATTATCTTTTCCTTTTATATGTTCAAAATCAACATTATATCCTTTATTAATCAGTAAATTCGATCCATCTTTTTTGTGATATGCTTTTTTCATTTTTCTTTTTATAAAACTTAACTATAGCCTCGCAGTCTCTCCTAACCAGTATCTCCTTTTTATTTAATAAAAACAATCTAAAAGAATTTAAATCATAAATTACTGTCATTAATTCTATGTCTATACTACTTTTAAGTCCTTTTTCTTTAAATTTTCCACTGTTATACCTACATATTTCCTTATCTTTTTTCAAAGAATATTTATGGGGTTTTCTAATTAAAACTGCTCCCCATCCATTTTCACAACCATCTGTTTTTACTATTAGAAAATCTGTGTCTAACTGTAATTTTAATTCTGTAATTTTCTAATTAGTAACTTTATTTCTCCTATCAAATGTAATTCTGTTTTGTCTAATTTTGTAAAAGTATGTGTTTTTTTATAAAGTAACTTAGTATGCTTTCCTAGATCTTTAATGAAAGTCCTAGCATAGTTAATAAGTCCTAGAAATTGTTGTAATTTTTTTATCAGTTATTTCTGTAAATTCTAAAACCTTTTTTGCTCTATGTTGCTATAATTTTATTTTTCTATTTCTATTTCTACTCCTAAGATTCTATGTTTCTTCTGTAAAATTGTATTTTCTTTTGACTAACAATTATTCCACTATTTTGAAATTCTCTAACTACTTGTTTCAAGTGGGCAGTATGTTCTTTCTCATTTTTTGAAAATACTAAAGTATCATATATATAAACACAAACAAAAGGATTTTATCGAAAATTGATTTTATTTTTCTTTGAAAGATTGCTGGTCCATTCTTTAATCCAAAAGCATAACTAACCATTCAAAATGTCCCAGAGGACAGATAAAGGCTGTCCAAGGTATAGAATATTTTTCATTTTTTATTTACCCAAATCCTGATTTACAATTGAATTTACTAAAAAATATTACAATCTTGTATTCTATTAAGTAAGTCTGTTTTGTCTGGTATGTTGTAAGCATCCGTTTATGTATATATTTAATTTTATGTAATCTATTACCGTTATACTTTTTCGTCTAACTATTTCACTATGTTTTTTAACTATAGAGGCAGGACTTCTATGTGGATTATCTGATCTTCTTAAGACTCCTAATTTTAATAATTCATTAATATGTATTTTGAATTCTTCTCTATCTAATTTGTCACAAATTATTTATTTAGCTTTTATTTCTATATTTGGATTTATTACTTTTAATTCACATTCTATCTTATATCTATCCCAGAATTTTGTTGGATTATTTCCAATTATCTCCTCCTTTTTCTAATCTACTTAAAATTGTATCTATTTATGTACGTCCAGGACTCCAGTTTCTATTAAGTTGTAATAAATTGTAATTTACGCATTTGGTTTCTACCTCTAAGTTATCATAATTTTCCAAAAATTCTGTACATAAGTCTTCATCTACTTGTTCTCCTAAGTTATTTCCTTCCCTTTTATTTTCTTCTTTTTTTATTTTCTTTTTCCTTACTTTGCAGGTTCTTGTCTTTTCATATTTATAATTATCTGTAATTCTTTGTGTTTCTCCTATTAAAAATGTAACTCATTTTCTTGTAATTATCATTCCTAATATATCATTTACAATAAACTGTAATTATAAAATAAACACGTGTTTTCTTAAAGTCATGTCTTTTACATAAGTTCTAGAACTCCAGAATCTGTAATTCTATCCATTTTCAGTTTTTACTTCTATTGAATGGTCTATAAGTATCTCACAGTATTTAAAAAGTTTTCCATCTATCTGTTCGGCTTTTATACATTTTTATCCTAGTATTTCTATAACCCATTCTTTTGGTACTATTTTTTCATCTATAATAGTATTTCTTATATCTCTCATCTTGACACTTTTTACACTTAAAACACTTTTTTTCCTTGTATTCAGAATAATATTTACATGGATGGTCATTTTTCGGGCCTCTACTCCTGCAGTCCCCTCCTCGTTTCCTTCAACTTTGGCACACACGAACGCGGTCGGGGAAATGGTATATGGATTCACTTCACCCATTCCCAACGCCATTCCATTCCATTCCAATATTTGGTTTCAGCTTTTGTGGAAACGTGCGAATGGAATGCCCATTCCGGCTGCGCATTCTGCTATATTTACAGAGTTGCTTCTCCTTTTCTCTCACTTCTCCCGTACCAAACAAACCCTAGCAGTTTCTCTTTCTTCCTGTTCCCTCTTCTCTCTCTAGGTTCTCGCTTTCTCATTTTCCCATCGTTTGTTAATTTTTTTTTAATTCTTTTTTTACACAGGTTTTGCAGACAAGGGTTACTTCACTTTGGCGACAGTAAGTTCGTAAATTTTTTCTTTTTTTTACTGCGTTGTCCGTGTCTGCACCGTAAGTTAACGTTACAAAAAGTGAAAAGTGGACGGGTTTTGATGCTTGTCGTACATAATTTAATTTCTTTTTTGGGTAATCGTTAGAATTTTTTTTTTTTATCACTTTGGCAATCTATCAAACACCTGCTCTACACTTTTCATGACTCCATTTAGTCAACGATCTGTTCTGTTCAAGATTTTATCCATTAAACCCCAATCAGTCAACCTAAGAGGGTTGTTTTTTGATAAAACGATTTGTTTGGAGAACGTAGGATATTTCATGGAAACAATGAGAAAGAGAGAATATGGTGCAGCTTTTTTTTATTTTATTTTTTTGGACCTGTGAAAGACAAATAAATAAATAAAGGGCAGTTTAATTTCCATGGAATTAACCTGGTGAGCCTTCTATTCTGTTGGACTGGTTCTTGTGATGGTATACCTGAGGATTTTGCAATTCATGAGTGGACACGAAGTAGGTGCTGTGTTTGGCAAGTGGGTACCTATTTTATTATGTTTCAAAAAAGTAAACTTAATTGGTGTCTTTATACTGCAATGTTTACAAAACAAGACAGGGTCATTGTTCTGGATGTGATAAAAAATTCTACGGTTTCGTGATGATTATGGTAGAACCGGTTTTGTTACATCATTAAATGTTTCAGATGTATTGCAAGCGTGATTGAAACCGTTGATATTTTTTACACTAATTTATATTATCAATTTAATGATAAGATTATAGGCATGATGGTATTGTAGAAGTTCCTGGATGTGATAATTTTTTATCATGTCGTTATCTCTGGTGTGCAGGTTTCTCTAAAATCGGTGGATTAAAGTTTTTTTTATTTTTTTTTTGTTTATGTTAATGAATGATTATATTTATTTCTAAGAGTTCACGTTCACTGCGGTAGTGGTAGTAAATTTGTAATTTGCAATAAGATTACTGATTTCTTTTGTTTAACTGATGTCATATCAAGGCATTATTTCTAAGACTTTGACGATGGATGGCGGTTTTGAAACCTTCTGATGATTGCAGTTAAGAGTGACTTATTAGAAGAAAACATCAGCTCACTTTCGTTTTTATGCTTTAGGCCACGTTTGAGATCTGGTTGCTACTTTTTAGATTATGGGTATGCTTGTTTGATGGTAGATTACTAATACAGGAGCTCTTTTCTTTTTTCTTTTTTATCAAATTATTTATAAAGAATAAGATACAGATAAAAAAAATTGATAGTGCTCATTAAAAGATTAATTAAATCAAGTATAGACAAAATATTAATATAAATTGGATATATTTACACATATCATTTTGAAAAGAATATAAATACAGATGAAAAACAAACCATTCAAATAGACGTTTTAAATCCGGTAAAGGCAATTATAACCTAATTATGAATTCCTCTTTGTTTTTGCTCAAGTATCATGGGCGTCATGTGCTGAATCTTGGTTTGTTTATAAATATAAAATCAAAACTACTAAAAATTACCGACTCCAAACCATGAGGAAATGCTGTAAATAAATTGAGTTAAAACGATATAATGATAAGCTCAAGCTCAGCCTTGAATTAAAACGATACAATGACAAGCTTGAGCTTGACCTCAAATAGAAATTAGAAATTTCAAAGCATTAGCTCGATCAAGTTTAAGATTTTAAGCGTGAGTTTTGCTTGAAGTAACACTTCATAAGTTTGAACTTAACTCGATTAAACTTGTTTAGAGATGATTTATTGAAAAAATATTTTTAATTCTAATTTATATTATTTTAATACCTAAATTATATTTAAATTTGATTAACATTTATATTAGATTTTAACTCGTTAGAGTTCATTAGGCTTGTAAGCTAATTAACGAAGCATATGAAGCTCAACTACGGTTTGATAAGACTCCTCGAATAGTTTGAGTTTAACTTCAACTCTATTATTTTCGAGTCAAAAACATCTAATGAACTCACGGAAAAGTAGACCTGAGTAGGGGAATCTATCAGTCTTTGGAATGACTTGGTAGTTGTTTAGGATTATATCCTATGGTATGGGTTTCGATTTCATTGGTTTGGATTTTATCCCATCAGAATAGCGTATAGGATAAGAATTTCTATCTTGGATCTGATCGTTCTAATAAGAGGGATTTACTATACAACACATCCGTAATGAAATCTAGAATGAAACTAAGCTCGGAATATTGGATCATACCTCTACAATCCAGCCTGCATTCTAGTTTATTGCTGATTAATTTTTTAAGCATCTAATTGAGTTGTAAATCTTTTTAAGAATGTAATTTAATTCATTATTTTTGCTGAAAATCATGTCCATTAACTGGAATTAGCGGTAAGCTTTTAAAGTTCAGAACTCAATGGATTGTGCAAAAGATTTTTTCCCTTGATTTGGTCAATTATCCACATTTAAATAATATTTTAAAAAGATAATCGTGTAGTTGGAGAAAAACAAGACAAGCCATCGAGATTGTGGGAGCCTAAAACTTTGGGGAACTTTTATGGACTATACCGAAATTGAATCTATCCATAACAAGTTAGCGTGCCAACATGAGTTGACCTAGATATGACTGGTTAGAAAACAACTGATTGTGAAGTTATAAACAACTAAGACCTTAGGATAAGTTCAAATTCAATTCATAATGCGAAATCGTCACCCCGATTATTGCCCAGAAATTGATGGGACAAATTTCTACTGCTATTATTGCCCCCACCAATGCACTGAAGTGCATACCATCACAAAAGAGAAGCTCATAAATGAGAAGAAGATGATTGATGGATTAGAATTTTGTGGTTGCTATTGGAACCAGTAATACATTTCAAGTCGGCAGAACCCTAAAGGACAAAGTTTCATATAAATTTTTTTTTTCTTCTCTTTTTTTTCCCCATTCATATCAAGAATCGATTCGTCTTGAAAACAGGTAAAATTTTGAATATGAAATCCTCTGTACTAATAGCACGTTTTGTTAACTAGAATGGAATTGATATTCCACTTTTATTATCCTAAAATATCAATTCTTTTATTTGGTTTACAAATAATTCTATCAAAAAAATATGTATTCTATGTAATATAAAATTGATAAGGAATCCACATTCTTTTCTTTTGCTAGAAGAATGGCTATTTCTGATAAAAAAATATATTTTTCTTGCAAAAATATCTCTAATGATAAAATGTTAGTGTCGTAACTCGGATCTTGCGTGGGTCGGTTTCAAGCTTTAAGAAATGCCCGAGTATTTAAGTTGATTAACCCAAATCCTCAAACCCTAGCAATTCTATTGCACGACTCGGCTGAGAATCTCTATCTCTCTCTTATTCTTTGTTTCTCTCTCGTATCACTCTAAACCCTAACTTGCTTTTTGTTTGTGAATTATGTAGGTAAATCACTTAAGAGAATTGAGACTATTACGAGCCAGTCTTCAGCTTCTGTTTACTCTCGTATTTCTGAAGTAGGGGTAACTTATCCTTTTCTGACTGATATGTATTTATATTCCTTTCATCTGTTAGTAGTTTAGCCAGATCTATAGATCTATTATTCATGCATGTTTCTGATTGGATACAATCTAACTAATGTAACTGATTGTGCTGTATACAATCTGTATCCAACTGTCCTATACATGTATTTACTATTTTGGACTTTTTGCTAAACTACTATGTACTATTAAGAGATATAATCCCTCATCCAGCCTGGCTGCTTCCTGAGCCTAATATTTGTAACATAAAATAAGAAATTGTAATTTTTTTCTAGCCTTTTCTCATTCGAGTGAAGCAAACGTACCATAAAGTGCCTATTGCTTCATCTCACCCCATCTTATATTTGGTCAAATTTTAGTTACCAAAATTTACTAGTGGTATCTTGCCCTATCTTGCTTCATTACTATTGCATTATCCCAGATTTGCTTTTTCAACTGTATCTTGAATAATCAAGTCCAAACTCATATAAACTGGCAATAAGTTAGATTGATTGAAATATACTAAACGTCGAAGACATAACAAGACAAATTACATATTTAAAGTGGCACATTCAATTCAAATATTGGAAGGATGTTCTTGACTAACCCTTTGGCAATACCATTTGACATAAATCCGAAACCGTCACCAGTTCTGTTGGAGTAATTCATTTGTAATTGCATTTAATGCGTTTTTTATGCCCTTACTAATTTTTTCAGCTTTATTAATAAAAACAGAGTATGACAGTGGCAACACAGGTCGACTTTTACCGTGAACGGATATTACGCATTAAAAAAAAAAAAAAAAAAAAAAAGATTCCAAGAACACTTGTATAGAATTTGCAACATTCAGTAAAGTTTCAAAGGCCTTGAAATCCATCCCTAATATTTAAACAAACCTTTATTTTGTCTTGCAACGCTCTATAAACATCTTAAAAATATATTCCATAGCGTGTTCACATCAAAGATACCACTCATATGTTTGGATTATTATATGGTTTCATGGATGTGACTAGCTTACTACCGAAGCCATCTTCATGTGAACTTCAAAAACAAACATTCGTACTTACCCGCCACAACTGAACTGAACCCAATTCATTGGAGTTTGTCATTCCCTCATAGGGGCCCGACGAATCCTCAATTTTTCGAAATTTCTTTCAGTTTTTTGGCAAAGTGGCCCGTTTGTCATTATTCATATCAAAATGGAGGCAAATCATTAATCATATTTTGTCGGATCAACAAATATTTCCAAGGTGGATGTGCATCGGGCCGCTCGGATGATCTGTTTCTGTTGTGGGTTGGTAGACGTGTTTCAAAAGACTTCATGAAGTTAAAAAGCTAGCTTGGGTGAGGAAAAAATGTTTGGCAATCGTGTTTCAAAACATTTATGCAACTTCTCAATATACTACGGAATCCATTTGATAACTTTTAGTGCATACCACTAACTAGGAAAAATGTTAAACTTGTAAGCATATATAGGTCGGAGACACGTTACACTGGATTGGAAGTTAGACTCCAATACAATCATCAAGAAAATTTATCCACGACCATTATATTCCACAAATTTGCATCTACAAAATTTACTCTCTCAATTTGAAACGAAGAGAAACCAACACTAAAGTTTAAACCTCATCCTCATGAAGCAACATATTGGGGATCCCTTTATTGACCGGAAATTTCCTACCAGTCTCAGGACAAACCAATGCGCCTTCCTCTAGATGAAGCTCCAAGAGTGCGTGGTGGAACTTTTGAAGGAAGTCTACAGAGTCCAGCATTGAAGAGTCGGATTCTGTAGGTAGCTCAGCATAACCCATGGTCCGAGCTGCATCAACCAGAGCGGACCACTCCACCTTGGCAAACATGTTTTTAAGGAAGTCAGTGTTCATCTCTACAGGCTTTTCTATAACCTTTTCAACTTCAATGCGGAGTGGGAAACCGTTCGTTACGCCCTTTATATTTGATGACAGCATGTTGTGGGTAAGGAGTCTCATTTTCACCTTTATCCCTATATATGGACACAGTAGGGTTAGCTTCATTGATGTAAAAAAAGACAGCAGGAGAACAACCATCAAAACCAACATAGCGCAATGCACAAAACCAACGAAGTCTGTAGGATTATAAAGGCCAAGGTAAGGTAAATGAACAACGACAAAATGACAAGATGAGGTGCTCCGGCATAGGGACAGAAGGGAAAAGGTTGTAAAGGTGGCCTCCTTATCCACAACTCTGGTCGGATGAATGGAGGACCAACCCGGGTTTTCTGATGATTACCCAAAGAAAATTACAGTAAAAAGGAAAATACACAGCAACTAATTCATCCAGCATTGTAAAAGATAAATAGATTTCAACTCTGTCTCAAAGATCTTAGTCTATTTCAACTTCTAAAACTAGTTTTCGAATAGCAAACAAGATATTCTGCAATGAGCTTTTTCCTTACTTTAAAGAAATTCTCTATATATAGAAGATGTGACTTCAATCTCAAATTAAAATCAATATCAGTCTGCACGTTTTGCAAAGCTCTAAAACAACATAAGCTATAAGACATTCCATCCATCAAAATCTAACTTCAGAGAAGGGACATAACAAAAATGCACCTGAGGAAAGAGAAAGGTATACACAAACCCAATTAGTTTTCTGATCCACTTAGGCAGAACTACACTCCCACTAACCCTCAAAAAATTATCTGTCTAGTTCCAATAATTCACACTCCACTTATAAATTTCACAGGCAGCACAAACTGGTTTCTCCATAGGGCAAAGGGCACATGTTTGAGAACCTTTATTATATAAAAAAGAGGGGACTCTGAACCAATGTTTTATTTATTCCACTTTTGCTAAAGTATTCAAATACAGATTGCAGGGATCATATCTCTGTTAAAAAGATTACTGTTTTCACACCTTGAAACTTTCACACCATACTTGATCTCATTACTTAATCTTACACATTCAACCAACCATTTTAATTTATTCATGAAACTCAACAGAAAACTTCTGCTTTCAATGAATCAGGACCACAGAAAATCACTCGATATATAGAATTTAACTACAGCTCCTTTCTAAGCATTACTCAGCAGCTATTTAATCCTTGCCAATTGTTCATAATTTCAAACAGGAGCTACCCAGAAAAGCATCTTTCCTTTTTATCTCAACCATGATTCTTTGTACAGACTATGCTTCTTTTAAAAATCTCCTCCCTGCAATTCCCCTAAGAAAACTAGAAAGCCCAATGCATCTTATATTTTAGTAAATAATTTAACAATCTCCATCAAGGAATCACATACCAATCACGGCAGAACTACCATAAAATTCATTTTACAGGGGAAAAAAAACTGCAAGTAGAAAATTTTTCTCTTTTATTCTGAAAATTAATAAAATCAGAAGCATTTTTTTGGTTGATGCATATATTCCATTCTGAGCATAAGCAACTAATAGAAATTTCCCTTCTTCATGCAGTCTTACATTAGAAAAGATTCAAGGCTTAAGCTCAAAACTCGACAAGATTACAAAAGAAAAGGCTCAGATTGCAAAAAACCCTTCATCAGTAATTAGATATGGAGAAAAGTTACCTAAAGTGATATTTTGCACTTCCCTTTAGTGCCACAAGGTAGAACAAAGGCTATAAAGAGAAGTTTTAACTAGGTTTAGGGTTTTAATTTGTTTCTTGAAAACTACACATCAGACCTTGAATGGGCTGGTTTCTACCTGACCAAACCCTATAGAAAGGTTACATATTTTCCGCAAAGGATGATGGAGAACCCTATGTATATGTATCCATCGTTTTAGCAGTCAAACAATTGTTTGCACAACACCATGTTAAATATGATTTTGCTTTATAGATAATAGCACCACGACTGATTACACTTAAAGTTAGTTGGTGTGTGGTGTGGTGGGGTGGGGTTTGAATTTTGGTTTTGTTTACAGGAAAAAAGAAAGTATTTTACATCAATCTTTTCTTTTCTTTCTATTTTCTGCAAAGAATATAATCATGTCATTGTTGTTACTATTGTTATTTTATGGTTACCTTCACTTTCATATTAACCAAACTATCAAAAAGGAGGTAGCATCAGCTATGATACCAAAATGACCCTTTACCACAAGCTTGAAACACCTATAGTCACACGTTCTTAACTTAGCCTTGAATCATGCTTTCATCATGAAGCCATTCTTAATATCAAACCTCATTTTTATGCTCAATTTCCAAATTTTTAACTCACTGTTACCTATACATGTACAACATACAAGACACAACACCACCCCACTTTTCATTCCCAAAAGTACAGCTTTTGACTCAAAGTTCAATCAATTCCATATCCTACCATCCTCTCTTTCTCTTTCCATTGCTTCCCAAAGTAATTTTTGCATTTAGTTAATCAAAAGTCAACATTTTTTCTGTAGCTGGAACGATGCTACTTTATTTGTAGTTAAAAGTGAGAAAATGATAAACTAGACAGCAAATTTACCTTAACCTAAAGATGTCAAAACATGAAAGGCAAAAGTGATGACAAATTCCATTCATAGCTCAGAAAAATATCTAGAGATCAACGCAATAAATCAATTGGAAATTCGACACGTCCTCTATGAGCTGACTTCTCCATGATTTAATCTTGCTTGTAGCACAAGTGATTGTGTCACTCTGGCCATATTGCACTACTTTTTCCGAATATATTTCTGGATAGAAAGAGGTAAAAGCACCACTCTTATCAATGAAATTCTGACCTTATCCAAAGAATCCAGAAACAGTAATCACCCAATCCACTGCTTGTAAATGTGACGTAAATTCTATTCTTCCAGTGAGTATTCTCATCAATCTAGAAACTGTAATCACCCAATACACTGATTGTTGTGTATTCCAGGAAATTGAACACACATATGTTCCCTAATTGATTTATTCTTCCTTACTCTCCACTGTTAGGTATAATGCAGAGATAGGCTAAGGTAAGAACATAAGAATATACTTATTGGGAGAATCTAAATCATCAAGTTGAGCTCAGCCTATCGACTGTTTTTACCATAGCATCTTGGTCCACTTTCCTAAACAACTATTCACGAAACACCCAACCATCCAAAAACATTATCTTAAATTTACAAAATCATCATTATTTGCTAAGAATGGAAGTATCTCTTAAACTGGAACATGAAGCATAAGTGAATCTTTCATTATTTATCAACAGAAAGCAGCATACGATTATGTAACAATTATTCAAACCCTTAAAATCCAATTTCAATTGGTGTTGAGGTGAATGAACATAATTTATCGAACCAATAAAGTCGTGAGTCAAACAGAAATCTTTTCAATGCCCCTTAGAAAAATCGGAAATATTTCCTTAGAGAGAGAGAGAGAGAGAGAGACCTGGTTTTTACCGACTGCTGGTGTTGCGGCAGCGTCCTGGTGAGTATCGGCCGGAGCAATGAGAATGTTCCAATGCTGGGTGTTCCCAACAAGATACAAAGAGCGGGTTAGGGACAGAGAGAGTAGGTTTAGGGTTTATGCTATACTATCAATGCTGCGCTCATCAGCCTAAGGATGGTAAAAATAATTCTAAGTTCTTTAAATTTTATTAATTTAGCCCAAGTTGGGTTTCTTTGAATTTTTATGTATTATGTCTTAGTGTAGATATTATATTTCTTTTATTAGGCATTATATTTGATATATAGATTTCGTTATTTTTAAAATTAATTATCTAAATTTTGCAAAAATAATCATTTACTATGTAAAAGTTCTTTAATATCAATAATTATAAAAATAAACAAATATAATTAAATTGATAATTAATTAGAAAAATTGGCAAAGTTCAAATAACATTCATCAATATTTTTTTAATATTTTCATTCCCCGAGAAAAAGCAAATACTAATCTGCCTATTCATTTTACTATCATGAAGGAATGTGGATTAAGGAAAAAAATAACCAATTTTTCAAAAAAAAATTACACAAATCTACCAAATGAACAAATAAACCCAGAAATAGACAAGTTGATCTCTCCTCTTGTCATAAGTGATCGACATTACATTTTGCACTGATCTTGTCTCTTGAAGAGATGAGGTTGAAGATGACATATGAAGAGACGAGATCAATGCAAAATACATTAATCTCATCTCTTGAAAAGAGGAAGTCGGCCACTAATAACCTCGTCTCTTCAAAAGACGAGGTCAACTTGTCTATTTTTTTATTTATTTTTATCTTAGTAGCATTTTTATAATTATTTTTAAAAAATCAATATTTTTTCCTTTTCTCGAAGGAATGTATTATGGATCCAATAAAACTTTTGTTTTTTTTTTTAATTTTAATCAGGATATTATGAAAAAAATAATTTTTGATAGTAAATTAATATTTATGAGTTTGAGTAGTGAATAGCAAAATTTCATTCCTAGGAAAAGAAATAGCTTATATCAAGTTATTTGACAAGAACTACCTTGGTACAATAAAATAGCATTTGTAGAGTTTGGATTCAAAAAATAAACAAAATGAAGAAAAAGGATGTTCTTTAAAAAGTCAGGAAGGTCAATATAAGTTCTCCTACAAAAAATAAAGCCGCAAAAGTTTTCAGATGTTGTGAATTTGCAATGAGCGAGGTCATGAGCTAGGCTGTTATTATCCTTAAGCGTCCACAACAATCCAATCGAGTGGATCATCCAGATCTATTGCTTACACGATAAAACAAAGTTGGGATAAAATTCAGTGTTGATGTCATCTATAGTTAACCACCTTATTGCTTCCATTGAGTTTGTCTTAATAATGATTCTATTCCTAAAAGCAGGAGGTATATTGTTAAGCCCATAATAGATGCTTTAAATTTCAACTTCAAGAGGGGAGCTCACATGAGTTACCTTGGTGAAGATTCATTGGCTTGTTCCATTGCTATCTCTCAAACATTCACCAATTGTTGTCCACCGTTTGTCCACATCAAAAGCTGCATCAACATTAAGTTTCAACCATTCCTAATTGGGTGGTTGCCATAATTCAGCTGACCATCTTGTTTGTTTGTGGTTCGAGTCACATAGGTGTTTGCCTAGAATTTTCGTGATGCATTTCGTATTATATGTGTCTAGCTTTGATGGCAATTCCTTTTATTAAAGATCATAGTGTTTCGTTCTTTCCATATATTTCACATTATGAAGTAAAAGAGAGTTTGTCATGGTGGTTCACTCGCTCTATGTCTTTTCTTTTTTAGTTTAGCATTTTGTTCTATCCATGTCTTAAAGGGGAGGTTAAAAGTTCTCCAAGAATCAGGTGACTGGTTGATTGTTGCCATTGTTGCAATATACAACAGTGAATAAGATATAAAATATTTTTTTTACTTAGTTTAGTTTGCTAATGTTTATTATCAAATGCCATTAATTCCACCTTTATTTTATTTATGTTTTTCACCTTTTAACATTTAGATGTAACAATAACCTTTAAACGATTTTAATATCATGGAAACCTTATATTGCATTAAAAGAATCATAGTATCAATTTATCACTTATAATATCTAAATTTATAGCTTAATTGCAAAAATGGGTAAAATTTGAATAATTAATTGCAAAAATTGACAAGGTTTTTATGTTGATTGTAATAATATAAGAAATTCAAGTATCAAATTGATGAGGTGAAACTTCAAACAAATAATTATCAAATAGATAAATTTCAAGTACCAAATGTAACATTGGTCATATTTTTTATTAGGCATAATGAACCAATGAGATAAACTTTTTAGGTTTAAGATTATCTTACAACCTTACATTATAAGAGAGTTTCCTTCCTATTATGATGAAATTTTAGAATAAACCTTTCAACAAGTGGCAACATGCTATCTTTCTCCTATCTTCCACTTCAAGGTAGTGGAAAGCAAATCATTCCTAAAAAGCTCAATCTAAACACCCTCATCACTCCTGGACAATAAAAGTTCCACTCTCGAGCAGTGGTACAATCTTAGCATGAGTAGAACCGTTACTCAACGAAAGAAGAAGGCAATCTTGGATTCATGATCTCATTCGATTCGAAAAGGCCTGAGTTGATTGGAAATTAGTTGAAACTACAAAATATGTTTAGCTCTAAAGTCGAGTAACATAATTCTAGGAGTAATAACTTTAGTAGGGGAATTGGTAAATTCATTTGAAACGCTTGTAACACTTAAGTCTAACAATCCCACTATGACCGAGGATGGTCATCTTAAAGGTAAGAACATTGATTTGCTACCTACAGTCTCAACTGTGACTTTGGCTCTTCATATGGTTTAAAGACTACATTTCTTACTCTTTTGATTTCATCGATTCCACATGTTTTACCGCCAAAAAGAAACAAAAAAAGAGCTGAAGCATATTATAGATGATTCTATCACCAAAGACAACAAGTACTTTATTATTTAATAGGTAAATCATCCACTTTCAAATGCTATTTACATCACTTAGTCTATGTTTTAAATGATCGATCCCTATGTATACATACATATACGTATATATATATAGCTTGAATAAACCTATGAGCTATTTGAGTTAAGTATTTAAAAATGCAAACGCAATAACCAATGTTGATTGGAAATTAGTTGAAACTACAAAATATGTTTAGCTCTAAAGTCGAGTAACATAATTCTAGGAGTAATAACTTTAGTAGGGGAATTGGTAAATTCATTTGAAACCCTCGTAACACTTAAGTCTAACAATCCCACTATGACCGAGGATGGTCATCTTAAAGGTAAGAACATTGATTTGCTACCTACAGTCTCAACTATGACTTTGGCTCTTCATATGATTCAAAGACTACATTTCTTACTCTTTTGATTTCGTCGATTCCACATGTTCTACCGCCAAAAAGAAACAAAAAAAGAGCTGAAGCATATTATGGATGATTCTATCACCAAAGACAACAAGTACTTTATTATTTAATAGGTAAATCATCCACTTTCAAATGCTATACACATCACTTAGTCTATGTTTTAAATGATCGATCCCTATGCATACATACATATATGTATATATATATAAAGCTTGAATAAACCTATGAGCTATTTGAGTTAAGTATTTAAAAATGCAAACGTAATAACCAATGTTGTTAGACTCGAACCAGCCTGGATAGTTTGATGAAACCAACTATAAAAGTGGGTCGGTCCATACATTTGACCTAAATTTGCATCAACTCGGATTGACCAAATCAACTTAAGCGGCCCAGTTCAGGACCAGTTGACCCCTTTGCAGAAAAGAAAAAGAATTTTAAATATATTCATATTATATTACAATTTTATAAAATGCAATCATTATATTATACTTTATTCTCTTTTTAAGGTATATGCCTTATATGGATTAAATAACTAATTGATGAAATTGATCAAAATATAGATTCGATCGAATGATGTTATATAGATTTGTCTTTCATAATTAAAATGTATCTTATATTTTTATTTTTTATTAACCTCGATTCTATCCTTTGACCCCTAACCCCTTAATATGCCCAAATCAAACCCTTAGTGTAGTTCTAAAAACATTGGCAATGATTACTTAAGTAGCTTGAATTTGAATTTGAATCGATTGCAATTGATTTGAATTCAAGTTATCACCAAGCGAGCTTTAAATAGCTCATGAGTAGTCTCAACTCATTTACAACCCTACCTATAGTGGTGTCAAGTTAGTTCTTAGATCAAATAGTTTGCAAAAACTAATTTTTTACTATTAATAAGCTCTTATATATATATATATATATATAAATTTGGGGATAATGTCATAGAAACTACCTGAACTTTTTGAAAATATTCAATTTACTATTAGAACTTTTATAGTGCTAAATTTAGTACATAATCAAAACTTTTCGATTCGCCATTCCTACCTGAGGAAATTCATCTAACATCATTTGTACATTCACATCATCTAGCCAATGATTGCATAATATGTGGAAAAACGAAAATAAAAAAGAAAAAAGAATTTCTCCATCTCTCTCTCTCTCTTTTAAACTTCCATTGATTCTTACATCTCTCTATTTTACATTTTTGTTTGACAACACTTTTAGAATCACACAAGAATGGCCTTCCAACATGTCATTGTTAATCTACCAATTTTATGGACAAATTAATCACTGTACACAAGTTTCTTCACAACCACCCATTACAAATTGCAAAGCCTTTATTTAATTTATCTGGAGAATAAAAAATACCAACATCCATGAGTAATTAGTAGTGAAACCTATTGAAACTACAAATTCAACATTTTTAGATAAACGCTTCTGCCTAATTCATTTTATAAAACGATTTAAATGATATACAGAAAACTAGCTATCCCAAAAAAAAAAAAAGAACTTTTCTCCATTGTCTTCCTAGAGAATACGGACTCTCTCTTTATGAAATTTTTTTCTCTCTAAATCCATCTCACTTTCTCTCTCTCTCTCAAAATCATCTCTACCTCTTAATAACAATGGAACCAAATTAAATACCTCGTGGTCATCGAGTAATAGTGGACCCAAACTGCTAAGTTAACCTAAAGCCTCGACACATCAAATTCACAACCACAGATCGCCAATCTCCATCTCTCAATTTCCACCACCTCCAACACCACAGTATCCGTTTAACCTTCAACTTTCTTCACCGGTCGAACCATCTTGTGGTGGTTGACTTGGTAAGGAAGATGATGCTATGGTGACTTGGTGATGGATGACTGAGTTCAATTTAGTGTTTGGCTTAGAGAAAGCAAGCTAAGAGAGATAGTTGAATGTGTTGGGAGAGATGGCTACCGGTTGTTTTGGTAGATAAGCGCATGATTTAGAGGGAGAACAAAGCTAGCGAGAAAAAAGAGGATTAAGGAAGAAGATGGTTAAGGAAGAAGATAAGTTTAGAGAAAGAAAATTAGATGGAGAGAAATTTGAACCTGTTTTTTCATCCATGGTTTTTTCCTTTTATTATTTAAATCATATGACACATGATGGGAATCAACTTCAAGAAGGACCCATCATGAGAGCACGAGCAAAAGGCATATAAGGACTTATCCAACGAGTCCTTGATAAAACCACCTTGGAAGAGGAGATACATTTCATTGAGGGTTACCAAGATCACGTAAGGAAGTTAAATATGAGCATAATTTAGACTCATGAAGATGATAAGATGGATGAGGAGCACCTAGGAGGACGTTCAACCTCACCCACGACCATGTCATAAGTCGTGGGAAGTCGCGTGGTTAACTGTATGGCTGTGCAAGACAGGGAGATGGTTTCCTAAGGAGATTGTGATGCCAGCCGCAAATGTGTAGTTGCCCTTGTCACTTTTTATGTTTCTTCTCGATGCCAAGGCCCACCTTACCTTCTATTCTCTTTCTTGAGCACTGATGAACCTAGAGGCCTAAGCATAACAAAACATGTGTTACCTTTTATATCTTCTTAAGCCTTGGCATGCCCTAAGGCACGGGCACAACCCATATTTTCTTGGGTTGACCTTAGCTCTTTGACAAATGAGTCCTTTATAGTGGTATAAAAATACTTACGCATTTATGAAAGATACAAAAGGGAAAAAAAGGGTACTCCTAAGGCCTATGAGTCTAGCAAAAGTTTGGGTCACTTATTCTAAAATGAACCTGCCCTAGAAAGAGACCTTATTGATGACTAAAGGCAAGTTAAACCAAGCTATTGATTTAGGAGAACCAACATTCTTATTGCAGCTTAGATATATATTGGATATCAATAAGTGATTCAGCATCTCTTGAGACACTTTGTTGATGTTTTTGCAGAGGAACTACCTCGAAGATTGCCTCCTATTTGAGGGGGATTGAACATGCCACCAACCTTATGCCAAAAGCAACCTTACTTGATAGACTTGTTTATTGCATGAACTTAGAAGTGGCTAAGGAACTCAAACGTCAAGTGGATAAATTAATGGAGAAGGGATTTATGAGAGAAAGCATGGGTCTATGTTCAATACTTGCCCTATTAGTACCTAAGAAGGATGGCAAATGATGCATGTGCATTGATAGTCATGCCATCAACTAGATTACCATTAAGTACTGTTATCAGATGCTTAGGTTGGATGACATGTTGGATGAACTCCATGGTGCAAAAGTATTTGATCCGCTGCAAATATGCATATAAAATAAATGCGAATATCACTAGCAAGTGTACTAGATTGAATCAAGTAATATAGTGATGTATAAGGTATTGTTCCCATGATGATTTTCTAACTGCTAAACCATATTATATTCTACTATTATTTAGGTAATAGAATTGATATGATTAATTACTTAATGACTAATGTTCACTTAACCTAAATCATCAATTATTGTAGAGAGAATGTTGAGAAATATATCAATTGAACGTGGGAAAACAGAATCCACCCTAGTTTCATTAATCAAATCGTCATCATGTTTAATAATTAATAGCTGTATGGGTATTCATATGAAATTTTTAAAAAACCTTAATCCTTTCCCAAGTTTCAAGATTTCAAAACCACAAATTAATTTATTAGTTCCCACTATATAAATTAACTATGGACTCTAATTTATAATCATAAATCTCCCGATTCCATGATTAACTAATGCTTTAATCAATTTCTCCTAATCCCTTAGTGAGATATTAATAAAAAACATTGCTTTAAACTCTAAGATAATTTCTAATTAGATTAGACAATTCAGCTCACGCATCTTATTATTCAATCTCAATTAAGAACTCCTATAAATCCTAATTTCCTTTCCAGGTCATTGAGATTACTATAAACCTAATTCAATTAAGAAACATGATTTATAGCATAGGAATTACAACATGACATGAATAATCCTGGATCTATTAATTCTATAACATGAATACAATAATCATCTTAAATGACCTAGGGTTTCATCATATTCCTACAATAATAACTTAAAACATCATGGAGAAGAACAAACAATCATTCAACATTGCAAGAGGATTCATATTTAACAATGAAAATAAATTGAATTGCATAAAAGATAATAGATCAAAAATCACCAATTCAACTCAACAATTGTATGAAAACTCTGAACCAAAAACTCCACAAAATCTTCTCAAAAGCAATACTCTTCAATCTCTAAGATGGATTCCAAGATACACAATAAGAGCATGTAATTCTCTCTAGAAACTATCAAGAAAATTCTATTTCTAATATATTCTAGCTCTTTTCTATGAATTCTGATGTTTTATTCCTCAACTCTTGGAGTTACTTATAGATGAAACAAGGGAAATTTCGCATCTTTTCAAACATATCCAAAGATAGCTCTTATAACAGTGTAGGCCAGCGGATAAGCTGGTAGCCTTTCTTCTTCAATGGCCGGCTTATATGTGCGCCGGAAATTAGGCCGGCGGACTTTCTGTAGATCATGTTGGCGTTGAAGCATTGAGTCCCACCGTGAGTAAAGGCCAGCCTTTAGGTTGGAGGCTTTGATTTGGGAATAACTGGCCTACTTTCATTTTGTCCAATTCTGCTACAATTCTCTCCAATTTCTTCAAAATCTGAATTAATCAAAATAATCACAAATAAGTACCATTTTCTTGTGATTTCTATAAAATCAATAATAATTTATTACAATTTTAATTAAAGAAAAATGAGTAAATTTTGGTTTATTAGTATTCTCAAAGGTGGAATTGAGGTTTAGCCATCATCAAATTCGTTTGAGGCTTGGGGATGAGTGGAAGGCTAACTTATAGACCAAGGATAGCCTCTATGAATGGCTTATGATGTCATTTGGGCTTACCAACGCCCCAGCATCTTCATGAGGTTGATGAATCATATTTTGAGGAAGTTTATTGGTAAGTTTATTGTTATATATTTTGATGATATTCTTATATATAATGTATATTTAGAAGCACATGTGGAACATTTGACTGCTATTTGTGAAGTATTGAAGGAAGAGAAGATGTATGGCAACTTGGCTAAATGTGTGTTTTACTAGATGGAAGTCGTATTTTCTAGGATTTGTCGTATTTTCTAGGATTTGTCGTGTTTGAGGATGAAATAAGAGTAGATGATGAGAAGATTAAGGTCATCATCGGATGGGCCACTCCATAGAATATATTAGAAGTGTGAAGCTTCCATGGACTCATCTCATTCTATTAGCAGTTCATCCGAAACTTTAGCACTATCGTTGCTCTGCTCACTAAACTTACCAAGAAAGGGGAAGAATAGGAGCAGTCTTGATGTAAGAGCATTGCCTTATTGCCTATTTTGAAATTAAGAATTAAATTACTTTGTTCACGACATTCAACTTTACTCTTTGATTCGAGCACTCACCACTTGGCAACATTACCTCATGCCATGTGAGTTCATCATTTATACAAACCACAGATCCTTCAAACATTTGAGAGGCTAGAACAAATTATCATAATGACATGTCCAATGAATGAAGTTTGGAGAACAGTTTAGCTATGCCATCAAATATAAGAAGGGAAGCTCCAATATAGTAGCTGACGCACTCTTTCATAGTTACACATTAATCATCTCATTACACTCTAGATTGTTGGTTTTTGGTGTCATTGTTGAGCTATGTGTGATGATGGAGACTTTGTGCTTGTGATAGCTAAGTGTGTAGAAGGGAGATATGTGGATGGGTATTTTATGCAGGATGGTTATTTATTCAAGTAAGATAGGTTATGCATACCTAAATGCTCCTTGAGGGAGTTACCGTTGAGAGAAGCACATGTTGGAGGATTATCAGGTCATTTTGGGGAAAAGACGACCCTTGAAATTTTAAAAGAACATTTTTATTGGCCTAAAATGAATGGTGATGTTACTATATTTGTGGAGCATTATGTTACTTGGAAACGGGCTAAGAGTGGGAAAGAGCCCTTTGGAATGTATATGCCTCTATCGATACCTATGCGGCCATAGGTAAATGTATCGATGAATTTTGTATTGGGGTTACCTAAAACCGTGAGGGGGGAAGATGCTATTATGGTAGTGATAAATTGATTCAACAAGATGTCGCATGTTGTGTCTTGTCATAGTGTCGATGATGCCTTTTTTATTGCTAACCTTTATATGAAGGAAATTATGTAGCTTCATGGCATTTACCATAATGTTGTGTTTGATCAAGATGACAAATTTCTCAATTATTTATTGAAAACATTTTGGAGAAGGCTTTGAGCCAAGCTACTTTTCAAAACCCCTTCCCACCCCCAGATAGATGGCTAGACTGAAGTTAGCAATAGGATACTTGGAGCTTTGATTTTGGTAATTGTTGGTAAGGATGAAGAGATTGGGACTTATGCCTCTATATTGTGGAATTTGCCTAAAATAGGATCGTACATATTTTAAGTAACAAAACACCTTTCGAGATTGTGTATGGCTACAACCTTACCATCCCTTTTGATATGATGTCCATTCTAGCTTCTAAAGATGAGAGTCTAAATGGGGTTGAGTGGTCTCAATAGATTTAGAAGTAGTTCTAATAAGTAGCAGAACAACTATAGAAGCAGGTAGCTAAATAGAAAAAGTGAGGTGATCGGTTATGGAATCCAAGATCTTTCAACTAAAAGATTTAGTTTGGATCCATCTTAGAAAGGAATGATTTCTGGTAACAAAACACCTTTTGAGATTGTGTATGGCTACAACCCTACCATCCCTTTTGATATGATGTCCATACCGACTTCTAAAGATGAGAGTCTAAATGGGTTTGAGTAGTCTCAACAGATCCAGAAGCAGTTCTAATAAGTAACAGAACAACTATAGAAACAGGTAGCTAAATAGAAAAAGTGAGGTGATCGGTTATGGAATCCAAAATCTTTTAACCAAAAGACTTAGTTTGGATCCATCTCAGAAAGGAATGATTTCTAAATAAATGGACATGTCTCCATGAGCAAATGTACCATTCTGAGTCTTGGATCATGCCATCAATAATTCTTATAAGCTGGAATAACCAGGTGATTATGAGTATAGGCCACCTTTAATGTTGCAAACCTTACACCATATATACTAGATAGTGAAGATGTTAGCCTAAAAGATTTGAGGTCAAATCTTTAGCAACTAGAGGGAAGTAATGGGAATCAAATTTAAGGAGGACCCATCATGAAAGCAGGAGTAAAAGGCATATAAGGACTTGTCTAGCGGGTTCTTAACAAAACCACCACAAAAGAGGAGATGCATTTCATTAAGGATCTATAAGACCACACAAGGAGCTTAAACATGAGCATAATTTGGACTCATGAAGATGACAAGACAAACAAGGATCACCTAGGAGGACATTCAACCTCACCCATGACTGTGTTATAGGTTGTGGGAAGTTGTGCAGCCATCGTATGGCCGTACAAGACAGGGAGATGGTCACCCGAAGAGATCACAATGCGAGCTGCCAGTGTATAGTCACCTGTATCACTTTTTGTGTTTCTTCTAGATGTCATGTTAGCCCTTAGGCGTGAGTCTCTTTTTGTAGCATTAAAGTACTCGGAGGCACGGGCGTGATGAAGCACGTGTTGCCTTCTGTATCTTCTTTTGGCCCTGGTGCGCTTTGAGACATGGGCACGCCTTTGCTAGTGTGAGTACTACGCGGCCACTAATGAGGCCATGGCTTACTTCTGTTGATGCTTGAGAATTTTGTAATACTTGTTTTTATTTACAATTTTTTCATTTCAAAGATTTGATATAAATACCCTTCTTTATGTAAGAAACAAATTATTGAATGATATTACTATTTCTTTTTTGTATTTTATTTTTCTCGTGAAAGATAATTCTAACTTGTTATCAATCTGGGATTATGGCGAACAACCTCCATTTTCTAATTGAGTGCCAAATCAATTGGCAGATAGAGTATCTTGGACTAGAGTAGTGAGCCATATCCTCTCCAAGGCCGTTCATATTACCAAACCCAAACACAATATAGAACCTTAAATCACTAAGCTATTTATCTTATCTTATCTTATAATTTTTTTTTTAAGAAAAAAATTGTCTCTTTAAAGTATTTCAGTTCGCCAGGGCATATCAACACGTATTGTATCATGAATGACTGCATACAGATAGTGTTAGATGAATTAACTTAGGTATGAATGTGGCTCGAAAAATTTTGATTAGGTACCAAATTTACCACTATAAAAGTTCAGATAGTAAATTAAATATTTTCGAAAAATTCAAGTAATATCCATGACAGTATCCCTTAAATTTAACTTTAATATTTTGAAAAAAAAAAGTTAAACTAATTAAGCTTTACATCTAAAAGAAAACTTAAGTCCAAGAACCATATAATATTTAGGAGTATTACACCTAAGTGGATTAATATTTAGGAGCAACTATGAACAAGATATCAATATTTTAAGTGATTAAGAAAAATTATCAACATTATACTACGTGGTGTAAGGAATCAACATTTTAAACGATTAAAAAAGTGATCAACATATTCTTTTTAATGTTACAAATGTACATGGATGTGATTTTACCTAAACATGCAACATCGGCATATTTTACAATGGCACAATAATGACCCTTTTATCACTTTATCTAATTTTGTCCATTTTTCTATGTTTGCACTACTTTGTATGATTTTGTTAATTTCCTCTCGCGTAATTTCACCTAGAATTTTTAGCCCATTTCATATTATCAACAATATATATTCATTTACAAAGTTGATGTCATGAATGGTACCTAAACTTTGAAAAAGTATGCAATTTGGTACTAAACTTTGAAACTAATTAGTTTAGTGATTGAATTTTGAAATTGATCAATTGTGTACCTAAAATAACTTTTCGTGTACACCTACTATACCTATTGTCAAGCGTTTTTTATGTATTGAATTGATCAATTTCAAAGTTTTTCAAGTACTAAATTGATCAATTTCAAAGTTTAAATACTAAATTGATTAATTTCAAAGTTCGAGTATCTAATTATATATGTTGCCAAAGTTTAATTACCATTTGTGACATTATCCATTATTTATGTATAACCACATCCAACTTAAATGGTAGCATTAGAAATGTAGGATAAAAATTTAGAAATTACAAAAAAAAAAAAAAATTAAAAGATAAAAAAAATATTGTATTGTTAAGGTATGAAATTTTCTTTTGTTAAAAATTATATAATCAAATTAGACATGCTTTAAAGGTTTATTCAATTTTTATATTGTTAGTACGAATATTTTAAATACCATAAATAAAAAATAGTTATTCTTAATTTATATGGAATTATATTAAATTTTCATATCACTAAATTATATATTTTATTCTTTCTTTTTTCTTTGTAACATTTTTTTGTTGCTTTTTTCTTTATTAAATTATAAAGTTAAAACTAGCTAGACCCATTAGTTTTTTTTTTTTTTTTTTTTTTTACTTGAGAGATCAGGAAAGATGTTACTAAGCCATTAGGCTATTGACGACTCATTAGTTTCATACTTAGACATGTTAGGTCAAATATTTGAATTCGCCCTCAAGGCATGTCCCAATTTAGATCTAAGTTGCTCTTATATTTATCTTACACTTATGTCACATCCGGTACATGGGAATCATTTCGAATGTAATAAATTAGAATGTGAGGAATGAAATGGAATAAAATGGGAGGCAGAATGATAAATCCATTCTTATGTTTGAATACATCAAGGAATTGAATAGAATTGAATTGGCATGCCATTTGTAAAAAATATTTTTAGTAATTAATGTGAATAATAAATGTGCAAGGCGATAAAAAAGGTAATTGTGATAGTAATCATTTATGAGGAAGGAATGAAATCGTGATTACACATTCTCAAGGATAAAATCAAATTCCCTGGAATCGCGATTTCAACTTTTAAAAATGCATCAAAACATATGAATGACGATGAAACCAAGAATTACGATTCCATGGTTCCATTCTAGGTTTATTCCCATATACCAAACGTGATGTTATAAGTAATAGTGGAAACTAAGCAATTTTTCCACTTGTTATTTTTCAGTAGGATTGGATAATTAAGATGAAGATGAAGTGTACTTATTTTTGTGCAGATAGATGTAGATTTTGAGTTGTACAAGCTGTGATAAATTTTATCTACCACACAGAATAAGGAACATTTTGTGAATTGAAATTAATTAATCCTAGTTCACTTGAAATTATGTTAATTTTCATATCATTAAATTATCTGTTTTATTATCCTTTCTTTAGCAAAAAAAAAAAAAAATTATCTGTTTTATTATTTTTTTTCTATAAATTTTTTTCACCCACCAAAATAATGATAAGTTGTATTTACAACACATAATAAATTCCGAAAATGTTATTATTTTTATATTTTAATTATGCTAATACTACTATAAGTGCATTCTCCAATTGCACTTGTCAATAAATATACATTCTCAATATATGTAGAGGACTTGTTTGTTGATTATATTTGGTCCAATTTAATGCCACATTGATATGGGCAAATAGGGGTTAAGCCTATCTATTTACAGATGTTTAAGGCCATCTAATTTGGTAGACTTAAAATAATGATTACGGTACCAATTTGATCATTCTTAACACTTTTAGTTGGCTTCCATGCTCATTAAACCTATCTATAGGCTCACTTATTGGCTTGGGAGCCCAATAAATGATCCATACACATGAATGCTGTAAGAAAGAATTGTAAATGTGATAATGAGGGCCAGCATAGATGATTTATCTTATTGATCGATCGTTGGGGTCAATTGACAGTTATGAATGAGCTCTAAAATTTATAAATAAGTGCTTTTTTTCCTCCCCATTTGGGACATATTCAAAAGTTTGAAACATATACCATTGCCTTGTTGCAATCTTCCTCTTAAAGATCAAATTCCCAATTTAGCAAAGAATGCAAAAAGAAGTGTTCATCCATCATGTGCACTAGTAAGGCACTGTGATCGCTTGCTCCTCCTCACACTCCTTCTCCAAATCACATATCGCTACATGTTTCAAATCAAGGCTTCTCCAAGGTAACTTGAAGTGTAGCATCACATGATGTGAACTTGTTCTACCATCACACTATCCCCACGCATTAATATTCTCAGTGAAAGATCAAACGCCCAATACAATGGAGAATCCTCAGGAACGTTGAACGTTCACTTGTCATGTATGCTGATAAGCTACCTTTTCTTTCAGCATCTCAAGCCCTTCCACATGTTATCATTTAGACTTCTCTAAAGGCATCTGAAGCACGACATCGTGTGATGTGCATGTGATGTCTATTTATAGAATTTCCATTAGATATTATTATAATATGGTGTAATTTTTATCTTCATTTCAACTTGGGGTAAACACACTCGATCCTCTTTATTTTCACCATTTTATTCTCACCTTACATGACTCAAACATGCATCATTTACCTGTAAACATTTTTTTCCCCTGCAAAACATTTATTTACACTTCAAAATAGACAATGCCCTCTCTGCTTCAATTTCCTGTATTGCCCCCAATCAGTCCGTTTACGAAGAGTTGTGGAGAATAGAGAAGAACTACATCAAGTGATGTGCATTATCATCATAAAAGCTCCCAAAATGTAACAATTAGGCCCACTGCTTTGCAAACACAAAGTCAAACATTTTCATAATCTGTAATCTTGGATATTTAGAATCCAACATAAGGCTACAATAGCAATATATTGGACAATTATAATAGGTGCAATATACATATTATATGCTAATACCACAAGGGTCTCAGTTTGAAGCCAGCTCTTTGGACAATTCAAGCTGCACATATGATGTTTTATTGATTATACCTGCGTCTTCTGTTCATCAGCCAAGGAAACCTTGCTTAGCCTGCTTGGTGACAACTTAGTACCATCATTAGAATTTCTTCTGCCGCCAGGCCGCCGCCGCCTTTGTGACCCGAACAACGCCCTCTGCACCATCGCTTTGCCGAGACTAGAGTTAGAGGATACGCCTTCTCCTGTAGAGGGCCGCCCCGTGGTGATCCCTTTGTTGCTTTCGCTGCATTCACTAGGATTATAAGAAGCCTTCTCGGAAGCCATTTTATGAGATGCACAAAGTATAATAAGGAGGAAAAAAAATTATAAGGAAATCACGGTCGAGTGTTCATGGTATAATCAGAAGGAAATATTTAGTTATTAGGGCCAATTTGACTTGGGCAGGTCATCCTGCTAGAAATGGGAGGCGAGGCAGTGAGAATCTTGTCTTTGTAAAGTTGTTACTCATGGAATAAGTATATTTATGTCTTGTCTGTTAAGAAATAAAAGAATTAGAAAGGTGGTCATCGCTCTTTATCTTTTGGTTCTTTGAGTTTGCAGGAAGATTACTCTCATAAAAGATGCTCCTTTTGTAATTTCACATCTAAATTTACATTTTCACTCATTTATCCTTTAAAATGCTACTATGAGTAATAAACAATATGGTCAAACCTAACTTGGGGATTTGACCCAAACATATTTGGGTCAATAAATAAAATGGGTTGAAATAGAGATTGGATCGGATTTTTTTTAATATAGGATCAAGTTCAATCTTGTTGAGCCGAATGAGTTAATCCGAACGTGACAACATTATAAAGATATAGTGACACATAATAATAAAATATTTTAAAAGGAGTGAATTTAGAGATAGATGCATACTTTTCTAATCACTTATTTGCTTTCCTATGTTTTATAAGAAAAGTAATGCCATGCGAAAAAGACAAAGCACAAAGAATATTTTAGAGGATCTTTTTACAAATGGCCTCCAATTTCTACGGTTAAGGCACGATAAGCATTTTGAACAAAACATGGTCACCATGGATCCTAATGGAGATTTCCACTTTTCAAGTTATGAACTTTTAAAGGCCAAAAAACAAAGAAAAAAAGAAAGAAAAGTTATAAACTTTTAAGAAGGCTTTAGGTTTGTTTGCACCCATGGTGTCAACAACACAACCCAATTGCATTGTTTGTTGCCCAAAATAATGCAACTGATACTTATCTTGCTAACTCTACTCCGCCCCTGATGAGAATCCGGAACAAGTGGAAAGGATAATGCGGGAAAGTTTTAAAGTTCTGGTCGGAACTTCCCCTCTCAGATATATACATATATATTTTTAAATTGTTATATATTAATATTGATAAAAAAATGCAGAATATTAAAAAAAAACACATAATAAAAAATTGTAACTTGTGCACATAGTTTGTAAAACTCTCTATTTCTTAATGTTTTAAAAATTCAATAAAAATAAACACAGCATTTGCATTTTTTGATATGGACGACATAGCAGACACATTTTTAAGCAAGAGGAAGTCGTCTAAGAAGGAGAGAAGGAAACAATATTAGGCTGCCTTACCTTACACCGCCGATCTACATTAGGCCGCTAGCTTTTATTTCTTATTATATTTTTTAAGGTTTTCTATGTAATAGTATAAATAGTCCTTTAGATTGGTCTTTCCTTTTAGAACTTATGATATACTTTGAAACCCTAAATTGAGAGAGTTTTTTCTTTGAGATAATTCTTTGCAATTGTGTGCAATTTATATCACTCGATGAGTGCTCTAGTGTGTGTGTTTACACTCACTCGCTACATTAAAGTGGTATCGGAGCGGGTTAATCCCTGTGGAGATGTCAGGAAATGACAGCTTAGGAGGTAGTAACGTCCCAGTCATTGTTTGGGATGTGGAAGCCATGCAAACCGAGTCGCAAGCTCAAGGGGCGGTATTGGACACATGGATAAGAGAATCTGACATTTAGAATAGCATTTTAAAGGTCTTATTGAGTGTTTCAATGCCATGGGACTCGATATCAATAGAGATAGGGACGTTGGTGGTAGACGACCAATTGCAAGAGATACTTCAGTGATCCAATCAATCGATCTATAGTTGCAAATCAAAAAGTTTGGAATTTTGATGAGGAATCTGATGAGGAAGATGCGATTTTATATGAAGAAAGACAACCGCGGGGAGAGATGGTGATGGTGGTGGCGGATATCGAAGGGGCTACTACGGGTATGATCAAGGAGACGGTGGTGATTTCTGCCTAAAAATGGATATCCCTAACTTTAATGGTAATCTCAATATTGAAGAATTCTTAGATTAGCTTATTGAAGTACATAGATTCTTCGAGTATATGGAGATCCCCAAGGAAAGTAAGGTGAAATTAGTGGTGTCCCGATTGAAAGGGGGTGGATCAGCCTGGTGGGAGAGGCTTCAGAATAAGAGGTATTGTGAGGGTAGGTAGCCTGTGCGGACGTGGTTTCGTATGAACCAATTGCTGCAAAAGGATTTCTCACCTCCTGATTATGAGCAGATTCTATTCCAGTAGTATAAGCGCTTTTGCCAAGGACAACGTTCATTTTATAACCACACAGCTGAATTTATGAGACTAACAGAGTGGAAAGATCTGAGGCCAGCAAGTAGTATAGTATGTAGATGGCTTGAAGTTGCAGATCCGAGATAAAATTAGGGTCCATGTTCTTCGAAATTTGAATGAGGCTAAAAACATGACCCTTAAGGCTAAGATGATGTTACAGGAGAGGAGTACCGGATTTGAGGGGAATAGTAGAAAATATGGAGTTGAGGGAAAAAGTAGCAATAAAACTGTGGCAAAAAAGAATAAAAGTGTTGATGAGAAGCAAGGTGGGAGTAATGAGAAGAGAGAGGATAAGGCTACAGGCAAGAAACTTGTTGAGGTTAAGGATACTTAGAAGCAAAACAATCCATATGCAAAGCCTATTTTGGGTAAGTATTATAGTTATAACCAGCCGGGGCGTCAATCAAATGAGTGTCCTAGTAGGAGAAGCATAGATATTGTTGAGAGAGATGAAGAGGTCTATTGTAAGCCTAATGGAGAGGATGACTATTATGATGAGGATGAAAAGGAGGTTGAGCAAACATGTGTTATTAGGAAGCTGATGTTGGCACCTAAGCAAGAGGGAGACACCCATTGACACTGGTTGTTTTGTACCAGATGCACAATACATAGGAAGGTATGTGATCTAATAGTTGATAGTGGAAGCTGCGAAAGCATTATTAGTAGGAAGGTTGTGAAGCAGTTTCAATTACCATCAGAGAAACACCCTAATGCATACACTATAGGGTGGATTAAAACAGCTGAGAGGATTGATGTGAAAGAGAGGTGTAGAGTACCATGCTCAATGGGCAAATATAAAGATAAAGTTTATTGTGATATATTAGACATAGATGCATGCCATCTACTGTTTAGGAGGCTTTGGTAGTATGATGTGTGTAGATGCCCCATTTTTTACCAATTAATGTTTCAATTTATGATAAAAATTAACATTATATTAAGCCTAATATATATATATACACATATACACAATAATAAATTTTTTTAGGCTTGATATAATATTGATTTGAATTATAAATTGTTTCAAACCTAATTATAAATTAATTAGGCCTATTTGGTAAACCTTATATACTATATCAATGCAAAATAAAACTAAGGCATAGGCTAATGGTCCGTTGGATAAGCAAACACACATACGCAAAGGAGACCAAGGTTTGAATCCGTGAGAAGGAAGGGAAATTTTTTTTGCAATAAGCACATGGAGTACACGCGCCAGCGCGTCGGTTTACATGGGATGGGTATGAAGCCTATGCGCGTTGTCTTCCTGAGGATGAGAGTCCATTTTTGCATTCCAACCTATCCAATTCAAGCTCATTTTTGGCCAAAATTTGCTTCGATCTTCACCAAATTTATGATGGAATTTAAAGAAGACATGGGATACTACGATTTTGAATAAAAAATTTGTCTTAAAGATCGTGTTTTAATATTTGAATTTCGATTCAAAAGTTGCAAAAACATTTGTTTTCGTGCTCAAAGCAAATTCCAAATTCGGATCATTTCAACAATTTAAACTTCCAAGATCAAATGGTCAAACTCACTTTAACACGTTCCGTATATTTCCAAAGTCAGTTAAACTTTAAAGATGCAAAACATGTTCAATCAAGTTCGAAAAACTCAATGTCACGCGCGTGCTTTGTTCTTGAAATTGATCAATTTCCTATCCAATTCGATCTCTAACTAGTATAAATAGAGGTCGATTTCTTCATCCAAGCATCAGAAAAACAAAAGAGAAACACAAAACACACACTCAAAGGTTGAATTAGTGATATAGGGTTTTTTTGTCATTTTCGAAATTTTTGAATTTGACACATTTAGGGAGTTCTCGAGGAATTTGAGTGATTCCGGAAGCTTCAAGTGAGTTCGATCTATTTGTTGAGAGCTTTGATTTACCCTTAGAACTCCGATGACCACTTCAATGAAAAAGCCACCATTGCCGCCGCTTGTTGAAGCTTGGAGCCACTAACTAAGACGTTTTCAAACCAAATAGCTACCACAGGATCGCTTGCTACCTTCCATTTGGTTAGTCCGATGAGTCTTTGGCCGCCCAGAACCTCTAGATTGGCGGTTTCAAACATCCCCAACCACTTGCCAGTCGCCCAAGATCCGACCCGACCGCTTCAACCTGATCTAATTGCCCATGTGAGTTTATTATTATTATATATTATTATTATTATTATTATATTATTATTATTATAAAAAGAAAAAATGAATAAAAATACAAAAAATGTGAGTTATGCATGTAAAGTGTTTTGTCACCTAGAAAATTCGTTTTTTTTTTTCTTTATTAAATAAATAAATTTGACAGTTTATAAATTTACGCTTAAAAAAATTATTTTCCTTTAAAATTTCAAAATTGAAAGAACTTAAAATGAAAAGAATTCATAAATTTAAAGGAAACTAATACACTAAATTTTTCTAAAAAGACTACGTATTGTCTAATCCCGATTAGCAGGTACGTAGGCAAGTCCGAGGCGATATAAAAGATGAAAAATGTATCTTATTCTTTTTCTTTTTGCATCATAAATATCGATGTTAGTTGTATTTATTTGTAAATATTAATGTAAATGCTATTTTCTTAAATTATAATAATAACTTATAAATGTTATAATTTGTAAATATTTTTTAACATTAGCAAATTTATTTTGAGCATAAAAAAAGAAAGATAAAATTTAAGATAAGAATAATAATAAATTGTAACTTGTGTACATAGTTTGTAAAACTCTTCTATTTCTTAATGTTTTAAAAACACAATAAAAATAAACATAGCATTTGCATTTTTTGATATGTACAACATAGCAGCTACATTTTTAAGTAAGAGGGAGTCGTCTAAGAAGGAGAGGAGAAAATAACATTAGACCGTCTTACCTTACACTGCCGACTTACATTTGCCAGTTTTTATTCATTTTTAGGCCGCCGGCTTTTATTTCTTATTATATTTTTTAAGGTTTTCTATGTAATAATAGTATAAATAGTCATTTAGATTGGTCTTTCATTTTAGAAATAATGATATTCTTTGAAACCCTAAATTGAGAGAGTTTCTTCTTTGAGATTGCATTCTTTGCAATTGTGTGCAATTTATATCACTCGGTGAGTGCTCTAGTGTGTGTGTTTACACTTACTCGCTACGTTAAAGTGGTATCGAAGAGGGTTAATCCTATGGAGATGTCAGGAAATGACAGCTTAGGAGGTAGAAACATCCCAGACATTGTTCGGGATGTGGAAGCCTTGCGAACCGAGTCGCAAGCTCAAGGGGCGGCATTGGACACCATGGATAAAAGAATCTAACATTTATAATAGCATTTCAAAGGTCTTATTGAGTGTTTCAATGCTATGGGACCCGATATCAATAGAGATAGGGATGTTGATGGGAGACGACCAAGGGCAATAGATACTTACAGTGATCCGATCAATCGATCTGTAGTTGCAAATGAAAAAGTTCATAATTTTGATGAAGAATTTGATGAGGAAGATGCAATTTTATATGAAGAAAGACAACTGCAGAGGAGATGGTGATGGTGGTAGAGGATATCAAAGGGGCTACTACGGTCTATGGGTATGATCAAGGAGATGGTGGTGATTTCCGCCTAAAAGTGGATATCCCTAGCTTTAATGGTAATCTCAATATTGAAGAACTCTTAGATTAGCTTATTGAAGTACATAGATTCTTTGAGTATATGGAGATCCCCAAGGAAAGTAGGGTTGAATTAGTGGCGTCCCGATTGAAAAGGGTGGATTAGCCTGGTGGGAGAGGCTTCAAAATAGGAGGTATTGTGAGGGTAAGTAGCCTGTGCAGACGTGGTTTCGTATGAACCAATTGCTGTAAAAGGATTTCTCACCTCTTGATTATGAGCAGATTCTATTCCAACAGTATAAGCGTTTTACCAAGGACAACGTTCATTTCATAACTACACAACTGAATTCATGAGACTAGCTGAGTGGAACGATCTGAGAGAGTGAAGGCTAAAAAGTAGCATGGTATATAGATGGCTTGAAGTTGAGATTTGAGATAAAATTAGAGTCCATGTTCTTCGAAATTTGAATGAGGCTAAAAACATGACCCTTAGGGTTGAGATGATATTATAGGAGAAGAGTACCAGATTTGAGGGGAGTAGTAGAAAATATGGAGTTAAGGGAACAAGTAGCAGTAAAACTGTGGCAGAAAAGAATAAAAGTGTTGAGGAGAAACAAGGTGGGAGTGATGAGAAGAGAAAGGATAAAGCTACAGGTAAGAAACTTGTTGAGGTTAAGGATACTTAGAAGTAACAATCCATATGCAAAGCTTATTTTGAGTAAGTATTATAGTTATAACCAGTCGGGGCATCAATAAAATGAGTGTCCTAGTAGGAGAAGCATAAATATTGTTGAGAGAGATGAAGAGGTCTGCTGTAAGCCCGATGAAGAGGATGACTATTATGATGAGGATGAAGAGGAGGTTGAGCAAACATGTGTTATTAGGAAGCTGATGTTGGCACCTAAGCAAGAGGGAGACACCCAATGACTCCAGTTGTTTCGTACCAGATGCATAATAGATAGAAAGGTATATGATCTAATAGTTGATAGTGGAAGCTGCGAAACCATTATTGGTAGGAAGGTTGTGAAGCAGTTGCAGTTACCAACAAAGAAACGCCCTAATGCATACACTATAGGGTGGATTAAAATAGCTAAGAGAATTGATGTGAAAGAGAGGTGTAGAGCATCATGCTCAATAGGCAAATATAAAGATGACGTTTATTGTGATATATTAGACATGGATGCATGTCATCTACTGTTTAGGACGCTTTAGTAGTATGATGTGTGTAGATACCCCATTTTTTACCAATTAATGTTTCAATTTATGATAAAAATTAACATTATCTTAAGCCTAATATATATACACACACACACACACACAATAATAAATTTTTTTAGGCTTGATATAATATTGATTTTAATTATAAATTGTTTCAAACCTAATTATAAATTAATTAGGCGTATTTTGTGAGCCTTATATACTATATCAATGCAAAATAAAACTAAGGCATAACCTAATGGTCCGTTGGATAAGCAAACACACATACACAGAGGAGACCAAAGTTTGAATCTGTGAAAAGGAAGGGAAATTTTTTTTTTTTTTTGCAATAAGCATGTGAAGTACACGCTAGCGTGTCGGTCCACGTGGGATGCACGTGAAGCCCACGCACATTGTCTTTCTCAGGATGATAGTCCATTTTTGCGTTCAACCTGTCTAATTCAAGCTCATTTTTGGCCAAATTTTGCTTCGATCTTCACCAAATTTATGACGGAATTTAAAGAAGACATGGGATACTACGATTTCAAATAAAAAATTCATCTTAAAGATCGTGTTTTGATATTTGAATTTCGATCCAAAAATTGTGAAAACATTTGTTTTCGTGCTTAAAGCAAATTCCAAATTCAGATCATTTCAACAATTTAAACTTTCAAGATCACATGGTCAAACTCACTTCACCACGTTTCGTATATTTCCAAAGTCAATTACACTTGAAAGATGCAAAACATGTTCAATCAAGTTCGGAAAACTCAATGTCATGCGCATGCTTTGTTCTTGGAATTGATCGATATCCTATCCAATTCGACCTTTAACTAGTATAAAAGAGGTTGATTTCTTTATATAAGCATCATAAACAAAAGAGAAACACAAAAAAACACACTCAAAGTTCGAATTCATGATCTAAGGTTTTTTTGTCATTTTCGAAATTTTTGAATTTGACACATTTAGGGAGTTCTTGAGCAATTTGAGTGATCTGGAAAGCTTCAAGTTAGTTCGATCTATCTGTTGAGAGCTTTGATTTGCCCTTAGAACTCCAACAACCACTTCAATGAAAAAGCCACCATTGCCGTTGCTTGTTGAAGCTCGGAGCCACTAACTAAGATGTTTTCGAACCAAATAGCCACCATAGGATCGCTCGCCACCTTCCATTTAATTAGTCCGATGAGTCTTTAGCCGCCCATAACCACTAGATTGGCGGTTTCAAACATCCTCGACCACCTATCAGTCACCCAGGATCCGACCCGACCAATTCGACCTGATCTGATCGCCTATGTGAGTTTATTATTATTATTATTATAGTTAATAAAAAAAGAACAAAAATGATAAAAATAAAAAACAAAAAATGTGAGTTATGCATGTAAAGTGTTTTGTCACCTAGAAAAATTCCTTTTTTTCATTATTAAATAAACAAATTTGATAGCTTATAAATTTACGCTTAAAAAATGTATTTTCCTTTAAAATTTCAAAATTGAAAGAACTTAGAATGAAAAGAATTCATAAATTTAAAGGAAACCAACACACTAAATATTTCCAAAAAGAACTACGTATCGTCTGATCCCAATTAGCAGGTACGTAGGCACCTCCGGGGTGATATAAAAAATGAAAAAAATTATTTTATTCTTTTTTTTTGCATTATAAATATCGATGTTAAGTGTATTTATTTGTAAATATTAATGTAAATGCTATTTACTTGTAAATATTATAATTTGTAAATATTTTTTAACATTAGCAAATTTATTTTGAGCATGAAAAAAAAAGAAGATAAAATTTAAGTTAAGAATTAATGTGGTAACCAAATGGTTTTAATAGGATAGCCCGTGAGTTCAGTATCTTTGGTTCATTTTGAAAATTAATTTTATTGGAGACCAGTAGCAAAAATTAGGATTAACCTACCTATTGGTCCTAATTTATCTTTTTCCCAACTTTAGTTGGGTGGCGACTCCAAATTTATTTTTAAATTTTAGAAGTTTCCTTTAATTCTTAATCGGTAGTTCGTATTAAATGGGTTAGAGTTTAATATGAATCGGATTAAAGGAAATCAAACCAGAAATGAAAAATTCAAGCTCAACAATGTGAATGCCTAACATGTGAGAAAGATGAATGTTTACAGATTTATGTGATGTATACTTTGCTTCCCTTAAAGGTAATAAATTGTCCCAAGACTGTCAAAACAGAGGGATACTCTTTTCTAATTATCACTCACCTAGAAAAGAGATGGAGGCGGCTATGGGGGAGTCTAGCATTGTGCACGCGCTCGTAGTTAAACAAATCATGGCAGTAGAAGGAGAGAGTGGCGGTGACACACCGAAAGTAATGAAAGAGGTGTTGGATGAGTTCAGGGATGTGTTGCCTAAAGACTTTCTAGAGGGACTACCACCTATGACGGACATCTAGCATTAGATTGATTTAGTGCTGGAGAGAGTTTACCCAAGTTACCACACTACAAAATGAGTCCTAAGGAGATTAAGGTTTTATAGGAGAAAGTACAAAAGTTGTTGCAGAAGGGATCTATTAAAAGAGTATGAGGCCATGTGCTATACCAGCATTACTAACCCCAAAGAAAGATGGCAGTTAGAGAATGTGTGTTGACAATAAGGCCATCAACAAGATCACTATTGGGTATAAATTCCCAATACTTCAATTAGAAGACATGTTGGACAGGTTGAGTGGAGCGAATGTGTTTTCCAAAATTGACCTAAGGAGTAGCTACCATCAAATCATAATCAAGCCTAGGGATGAGTAGAAAACAACGTTCAAGATAAAGGAGGGATTGTATGAATGGCTATTGATGCCATTTGGTCTTTGCAACGTGCCAAGCACTTTTATGCGCATCATGAATCAGGTACTAAAACCCTTCATTGGTTACTCTGTAGTGGTATACCTTATGACATTTTAATTTATAGAAAATCTAAAGAAGAGCATGTCAGACATTTGAGAGATATATTAACTATACTGAAGAAGAATAAATTATATGCAAATTTAAAGACGTGTACTTTCATGTCTAAGAAGCTGTTATTCCTATGGTTTATAGTTAGTGGTGAGGGGATTACAAGGGAAGAGGAGACGGTAAAGGCTATTAGAGAGTGGCCTGTTCCAAAGACTGTAATCGAGCTAAGGAGTTTCTTAGGATTAGCAGTTTTTACAGGCACTTTATTAGGCACATTAGTATTATTGCTGCTCCATTACCTAAGTGCTTGAAGAAAGGAAAGTTTCAATAGGGCGAATAGGTTAAGGTTGGTTTTGTAGTGCTGAAGGAGAAGTTGTATAGTACCCTGTACTAGCACTACCTGATTTTGATAAATTGTTTGAAGTGGACTATGCTGGTGGGGTAAGCGTTGGAGCTATGTTGTCAGAGGAGAAATGACCATTAGCTTTCTTCAGTGAGAAGTTATGTGAATCCAGGGAGAATTGGTCCACTTATGACAAGGAGTTTTACTTTGTTGTGAGGGCATTGAGGGTTTAGGAGCATTACCTGGTTAGGAAGGAGTTTGTGCTATACTCAGATTGTGATGCACTCAAACATCTGAATAATCAGACCTGAATTGGCAAAGACATGCATGTTAGATGGATGTAGCTCCTATAAAAATTCCCATTCAAACTGAAGCATAAGTCTAGGATACAGAACAAGGTTGTTGATGCTTTGAGTAGGAGGGCTAATCTTTTGGTGACTTTGAATGCTAAGGTTGTAAAGTTTGAACAATTGAAAGAATTATATGAAGTTGATGCTGATTTCAAAGAGATTTGGGTAAAGTGTGTGACTAAGCAGCCTTATAGTGATTATCATATCCATGATGGATATTTGATGCGAGGAAATCAACTTTGTGTGCTTGAGTTTTCTTGGAGAGAGAAGTTGATTCGTGACTTGCATGGTAGTGGATTGGCTAGTCATTTAGGAAGAGACAAGACAATTGCTGCAGTTAGCAATGGATTCTACTAACCTCATTTAAGGAGGGATGTTAGCATGATAGTGTAATGCTGTTATGCGTGCCAAATAGCTAAGGAGAAATCCCAAAACATTGGCTTGTATATGACATTGCCTATCCCTGAGAATATATGGGAAGACTAGTTGATGGATTATGTACTTGGATTACATCATACTCAGCATGGCATGGATTCTGTTTTTGTTATTGTTGACAGGTTTTCCAAGATCGCACATTTTATCTCGAATTAGAAAGTGGCAAATGCATAGGCTATTGCCTTAAAGAGGTTGTTTGCCTTCATGGGGTATCTAGGTCCATCATATCAGATAAAGATAGCAAGTTCCTAAGCTATTTCTGGAGAACTTTGTGGCAAATGTTTGATTCGTCCTTAAATGATAACAGTACAACTTACCCCCAGATGGATGGACAAACTAAAGCTATAAACATGACACTTAGTAATCTGATTAGAAGCATTTGTGGTGAGAAGCCAAAGCAGTGGGATGTTGCATTAGCTTAGGTAGAGTTTGCTTATAACAGTGCGGTTCATGGTACTACAGGGAAATCTCCATTCTCTATGGTTTATACCAAGATTCCATAACATGCTATAGATTTAATCAAGCTTCCTTGGAATTTTGAGTTTAGTTTGTAGTAAAGAATTTAGCAAAGAATTGGTAGAATGTAATAGTAGAAGTGCAAGAGAAGATAGAGCAATGCGATGACAAGTATAAAGCTGCAACAGATAAGCATCGTAAGAGGCAAATGTTCTCAAAAAATGATCAAGTGATGGTGTTCCTGCGAAGGGAAATGTTTCCAGTAGGTAAGTACAGTAAGTTGCAAACCAAGAAATATGGTCCCTTTCAAATCATGAGGAAGATCAATGACAATGTATACGTGATTGGTCATCCTAATAGCATAGGCATTTCCAAGACCTTCAATGTTGCTGATATATTCCTTTTCTACTAAGATGATTCTCCATTGTATCAAGAAGAGAACTTGGGGTCGAGTTCTTCTCAAGTGAGGGAGAATGATGCGTATGACATGGTAGACACATATTTAAGTAAGAGGGAACCGTTCAAGAAGAAGAGGAGGAAACAGCACTAGGCCGCCTTGCGTTACAGCACTGGCCTACATTCTACACTGTCGGCTTACATATTCTACACCACTGGCCTACATTCTACACTGTCGGCTTACATATTCTACACCACTGGCCTACATTCTATACTTTCGGCCTATATTGTTAGCTTTATTCATTTTTAGTCTGCCAACTTTTATTTCTTATTATCTTTTTTAAGGTTTCTATGTAATAATATAAATAGTCCTTTAGATTGGTTTTTCCTTTTAGAACTTATGATATATTTTGAAACCTTACGTTGAGAGAGTTTTCTCATTGAGATTGCATTCTTTGCAATTGTGTGTGATTTAGATCACTCGGTGAGTGCTGTAGTGTGTGTTTACGCTTACTTATTACATCATTTTTAAATATAAGTAAAGTTTGTGAATAACCTTGTAAACTTACTAATATTACCACTAGTCTTCTAAGTAGAATTAACCAGGTTCAATCCCTTTCCTGCATTGTAATAGGCAAATATATATATGCATGTAGAGTGAAGTTTTGTAATTATAATGGGAATCAGAAGTCAGACTTTAACTTCAAATGACCAATCAAGAAAAAGATTTGTAAAGACAAAATAAAACACTTAAGCATTATTGGAAGAGGATTAAGAATGTGTAGAATATGAAAGAAGTCATCGGCCTATCAAGAGACTTTAGATCGTTAAGGGCTTTTGATGGATATGTAGGTTTTGAAAATAGCAAAGGTTTCAGAAGAAGTATCTAAAAGTGCTTGAAGAAATATAAGACTAGAACTCTTGGTAAGCACATAGGGGGTCTTAATTAGGAGAATTTAGATGTTTTCATCGAAGGTTTCGAATGTTACGTGCTAAGTATAATAGCTCATACTATATTTATGAGTTTAAACTTTTATATCAGATGGTTATGATGCTAACCTTAATATGGTATCAAAGTAGGAGGTCATAAATTATTCAAAGTCAAAATCTTGGACTACAACTGAGAAGGAGCGTTACACGATAAATATAATAGTTCACATTGTATCTATAAGTTTAAACATGTAGAACTATGACAATAACCCTAACACCAAAGGATATTAAAAATGCAACAAAGCTCCATTCAAGTGCAAGCAAATACTATAAATCTTTCAATATTTGGAAATATAATAATGCAAAGGCATTATAATAGGAAATTAATGATTACATAGTATTTTATTTATCTCCTAGATTATTAGATATTATATTCTATATATTTAGTTCCTATTGCTATTACTTTATTATTATTTTTGGTAATTTCCTAAATTTAGGATGTGGAGACTACTATTTTCATGTCTTTATCTCACTTATTAGAGACAACTTTTTCTATAAAAGGCAGAGCTATATGATGTATAAAGATGCCATTGGGTGGGCTTAGGATGGGTTATATTAAGCCCGAACCTATCTCGGCATGGCATGAGGTTATTAAAAACTAGTTAAAACCCTATAGGCTTTTTTAACTATACCCATAATTGGTCTGATAGGATTTTTGCAAACTTGTAAGTGCCTTGGTTAGCTCTCTTTCTCTTCATATTTAAGAAATAACCAAACATGTTCACTACAAGGAATTTAGGCTTTAGAGACAATTTTTGTCTCTAAAAACATTAATTTCCATCGCAAAAACTATCGTTACTGATTCTATTTGTAGAAATATAACTTATTTAATTAATTTTCTATTGTAGAAATTATGTCTCTAGAGGCTAGTTTGTTTGTAATGATTGCAACTTATGCTATACCATTTGGAACTATGTTAATACTCTGTACATGCATGTATATATGAAGTCATATTTTTCCCCACATTACAAATAAAATATAACAAAAATCTCAAGAATAACGAAAATGAGTGCATGAGAGTACATGACAATGTAGTCACTATTGATAGTGTAGTTAATATTGATATGGAGCAAGATTATAGGATTATTGTTTCTTTTTAAAATTATATTATGTTATTTTTGTTGTGTTGGCATTTCCCATTGGTTTACATATAAAACTTGAAACTTGATGTGAAACCCTGTAAGGTTTCAAAACAACTCCTAAACTTGTGCCACGACTCTATGGTTTTACACTATAAGGTATTTAGCGGGTTAAGCTAGTTGAGCACCATATAACAATTTGCTCTAGTTGCATAAAGATTCAATAAATGAATTCATAATTTGCCTTTGCTTTATGTATAACTTTATCATGGAAAATGTCAAATTTGCTACCTAAATATTTAACAAAAACTCAATATAATATCCAAATTCTAAAGTGATTAATCTAATACACAATCAAATTTTTCATGATTATTTTTATTACCCCACTAACATTGTTTCTTCCATTTGCTAATATAAAGTGTAGCCTATTGGTGCTAGATGAAGTCAGGAAATGATAGTTAAAATTCAATGATAAGTTACTTTGGCGTAAGCAAATAAAACAAATGGTATTAAAGACTAGTAAAAATAGTCATTAAAAACTTGACTAAGTACTCAATTGACTGCTTTAAATTTCATATACCAAACCAAATTTTAATGTGAAATTCAGGTACTAAATTGATATACACCTTTTATATTAAGTTTGATTTGTCTTTGAGTATTTGTAGTTCTTATCAATTACTTTGATTGTGATAAATGACTAATCTCATAAATTTATTTTAAGATTATGAGGAACTGTTAACTCAGTTGATTATAAGAAATCATGGGTTATAACAATTCTTATATTTTAATAAAAAAACTCAATTATTTTTAGCATTGCATGTTATAGTAATTCTCGAAATTAATCAAAGATGAAACCTCAATTGGTTTCTTTCATTGGTATGTCATATCCAATCCTAAAGTTCGTACTTATCCTTATTTCGTGTTTCAATTTAGCGTAACTATTGAATCTAATTCAATATTGTTCTCTCTCTCTCTCTCTCTCTCTCATCTTCAGTTTATTGGAGTCAAGAAATACTTTAAAAAAAAAGTTTACTTACTTCAGTGTTTATTATTGAGAAACTATAAAAGCTTTGTGTCTTTATTATTTTTTTAGCATCTAAGTCTTTGTTGTTTGTGTTAATAAGTGTTGTGTCATGATTTTAAAGAATATCATTTTTTTCGGGTAAATGTCATATTCTAGTACTCAAGTTTTGTCAATTTGTACAATTAGTTACCTAAAATTTTAAAGTATCAATTTATTACTTAAATTGTATAATTAATTACCTAAATATTACTCATTTTTATAATTAACCACCCCATCTAGATACTATAAGTGAACTCAAAAAGTTTGTAAATAGTAAATTGACATTTTTAAAGTTTGAGTAGTTAATTGCACAAATTGGTAAAGTTCAGGTATCAAATATGATATTTATCCTTTTCTTTTCCCTTTTAATATTATAAGGTCATTATCTTTATGATATTAACAGTTTGTTCGGTTGGTATGAATAGCTATTAATTCCTTATTCGTTCTTATATAAAGTTGCATTTATAATAAATAATAATTCATAGTCAATTACTATTATGTAAAATGACGAATATCAATTGATGTACCCCACACCCATGAATTGCTACTCAATGTTTGTGACTTTGTCATAAATACCTCTATTTTGGAAATATCACCTATACAATCATCTTTTATAAAGAAAATGTATATTATAGATATTTTACTTTTTATTCTAATAATGATTTGTTTTATTTTTTTCACTAAATGATCATTGTTATAACCATTATAACTCTATTATATTTTTATTAAATTATAATTTTACTCTCCTCATAGCATACGGGGAAGTTAACAAGGCGTAAAAATTATAAAAAGTATTGTTCTGTAACATTAACTTTGATAATGCTATATTTAGATTCTTTTGACAGTTTTGGACAGATCATATCTTCTTTGTTTTGGGTTTTTTTCTAATCTATGACGTGTGGTGCTTTTTTAACAAACTCAATTGTATTTTATTCCTACTTATTTATGTTAATCAATGATCCAATTGGTCAATAGTAATTACTCGTTGATATAACGTAATAAAATAATATAAAATTTATGAAGTATTAAATAAAAAGAAAATTGTAGAAAACAATCTGGTTCAAATTGTAAGATACTTTACAAACTGCCCACCACTTTATTCATATATTAAAATATAATTGATAGTTATCCATCATATAAGGTTGTCAAACTTGCAATTCTACATAGAATAATCAGAGTATCTGTAGAATTAGAATGTAAAATTGAGACGTAAAACATAAATTTCTGTTATTTATGCAAAATAATTTTAAATTATAAATATAATTATAGTTGATGAGTATGAAAAATACAGCTGTATTTTTTATATTTTAGCTTATTTGACTAAAATATGTAAAATTGATAAACTCTATTAAAGATATAAGTTCTTAATGAGTTTACATGTAGACCGGTTGATATCGTAAGAGTTCACAAAAAAATGATTTTATACACGAATCAATTCAATAAAAGCTCTTATAATCATAAACTCATAAAATCGTATAAGTAGAAAATTATAATTTTAACACTCATATGCCAATGATGCGCACATACACTACGGCTAGATTATTTTTCTCACGCCAACATCTTTAAACTAAACTTCGGAAAGAACCTATGACATTAGCAAATAAGCATAACGAGGGGCATAAGAATCAAACTCGATTCGAGCCCTTAAGATTCTCACTAAAACCACAGGAATCGATCCAATTGATCAATTATCACTAGAGCTTTCGAACTTTTTCTCTCTCTTTCTCTCTCTTTTCATTTTTACTATTTTTTCGCTTGGTCAGCCACTCCTGAGGAAGACGATAATCGCTTGTAGTTGTAGGAGCCGTTCGAATGTAGAAGGATAAAACAGAAAACATCCTGACTAGGTTCCTAAATCAAAGGTCTCCAATTCCTGCAGCTCAGCATACAAGCATTTCATCAGCGGCATCTTTATTAAGCAAGTGGGCTAAATTTGAAAACTTTAATAAAAGTCGCATCCTGGTTGATGTAAATGCTTATAGAAGCATGTGTCGTCATGGATGCAGAATTTATTCTCAATGAAGTAGCTGTCATTGCAAGTTGTGTATTGCAAATTCTTCTTTGCTGTCTGCTTCACAAAAAAATCTTGTTGATATTTATAATTGCTTGAACACCAAAAAATAAATCTAATATTAGAAAAATCGCCAATGACAATTTATAGATATCCTAGCACAAAGTCCTAAATTAGAACTTTCCTACATTATGATTCAACTCTGATATAACTAAATTGCCCACTTGATAGGTTTTAATCAAATAATGGATATGAAGCTCTTGCAATAACTATAAACTTAAATATTTAGATAAGTTGGTTATAGGTTTAAAACTCAATATGGTCCAAGTCGTTTACTTGATAATTTTTTAATAAAACGTTTGTGATGCTAACCTCAATAGATAAGATCGGCTCGAGTAAAACAAAACGGGTTCCAAGAAATTACCCTGGTGCAATGTTGTTTAATATAATCGCGGCTAATGTTCATGTCCTATACTCCTAAATATCTGAATTTTATCCTGCGATAATTAGAGATAATTAGTAAAGTTGATATGATCACTTTGAAGGAAGGGATTTATGCCTTGCTTAAGCTATTATATATAGAAGAGGGATCTTGTATAGAACCATGGCTGCAAATATGTCTATAATTAGCCTTATTATCATAGCAAAACAATGAATCTTTTGTCTCCAAGCAACCTTGTCCACAAGCAATTTGAACATGCTTTCTCATCCCCCACAAGGAGCAAAATGCAGAGACATTTGATCTCATCTTCCAGGGAATGCGCAAAATTTAGCTCTTCATACCTAAAAGAATGCCTAGAAGGGTCGCAGTCACGCATGCCGATCTAGCACCTAGCCGTCCCCGCTTCGACTTGGGTGGCAAGACCGGTTACACCATCATAATCCTGGCAGCTCTTTGTGGCGTGTTTTGCTTAACACTGTGCCTTGCTGCAGAAGCTACTCGGTCTCGGGTAAATCTTCGAAAGCTCTCAATTGGTTATTACATTAAAAAAACATTTTATGTAATACCAATATTTCGTGCATCAAGTTCTTTTACGTAATAAATTTGATTAATTTCAAAGTTTTTTATGTATTAAATTGATTAATTTTAAAGTTAAAAGTATCCAATTATATATTTTGCTAAAATTCAGATACAATTCGTGCCATTATCCCTTAAATTATATGTAGATTCATCCTCCTGCGGTTAAATATTGCAGAAGAAATTGCTGCCGACCAACGGGAATGATAGAAAGAACAAAGCGTGCGTTTACACAAGTAACGGGAAAGTGCCATTTATATGTGCTACGACAGCATTCGTGATCCTGGCAATGGCAACGTTAATGGAACACGTATTCATGTCCGTTACGATTAAGAAAATGGTCCCTTCACCTTCAATGCTTAATCTGGTGCCTGATTTTGGTTTTGCCAAAAAGCTTACCTGGTAATCAACTCATCTCTAGCTCAAGTTGATTGTTTATATATACTAATTCATGAAAAGAGTCCTTGTAATTAGAAATTAATTTTCACCAATGTCTTCATTCAAATTTGGATTAATGTTAGAAATAGTACTTGAATTTTAACAAATATGTATTTAGGTATCTAAACTTTAAAAATTTTTCAAGTACTAAATTAATCAATTTTAAAATTTAGTTACTTAATTATATATTTTGCTAAAGTTCAGATACTATTTTTCACATACGGACACGATCCCTTAAAATTATGACCTTAAGGTTATTTGTTTTGATGTCTATATCTTATAAGATTTCTTTTGTTTCGAGTAATCGAAATGGAAAAGTAGTATAAGTTTAGCTACTTCTTTTTAATAAAAAGCAACCTATTGTTACCAACACCTTTGTCATATTTTTCATAGGATCTTATTTGCAATCGCGGAGGTTCTTTTGTTCTTTGGGATAAGCGTGGAATCGGGTCATTTCCACCATTTCTCCAGGCCAAGAACCAGTTGCCTGATCATCAGGGAGGGGTTTTTCTCTTCTGCTGGAGTCGTAGCACTACTAACATTGTTCCTTTTAGCTGCTTTACACACGACAGCTTTATTTGCAATCAAAGAATACCAAGCACAAGAAAATAGAGAAGAGAGATACTAGAGATGTATGCATATTATCAATCACCCCCACCATTCCCACCACAGAACAGCATGAGTGGTGGTGCCCCCGGCAGTGAGAGTCCAGCGACCATGGACAACCAGAATCGGCAACTACTGCCATCAAATCCCCATAAACACACCAGTGGTGCTATGTAGATATATTTTAGGGTGTGGTTATTGGTAGGATGCATGTGACTATTAAATTTTCAAATTATGTTTTTCATCTAGCTATGACTTTTGAGAATATGTATACACATCCTAGAATTAGGAAATTGTAAATTTGGATTAGTAAAATAATAACATTTACTTTTTTCAGTGGGAAAAAAAATTATTAATGAAAATCAGCGAAAGGAAAATATGGGAAAGATTTTTGCCCACTATTAACTTGGCCACTAGAACCCAGACAAAAATCAGTAAAAGATGCTGGCTGCATAAACATCAGCAAAAGTATCTAAACAGGACCAGCAGCAACATGGGCTTCTCCATTGGCTTCCCAAGTTATCTACGTCAGAGTCTAAGCTGTGATATACTGTGACAGCCTCTGCATAACATTTATAATTTAGAGATACGACTATAAATACTTTTCCTTAAAGATCTGCGCTTCCCACATAAAGTTGGAGTGAGAGGAAAAAAAAAAAAAGAAAAGAAAAATGAGAAACAACACATTAATATATATATAAATATATATATATGTTATCATCAAAACTTCACCAGATAATCTAATATTCTTCCCCTTTTTTATAATGACAAAACCCTTTCTCAAAAATAGTTGAAAAATTAAGTCATTTCAAAAGTTGAATAATCTTATTTTGGAGATTATTACATGTTAATCATTGTTTTAAAAGAAATTTATAGATTATTACCAAATTACCGTCACTATATTGCATGTTGGACAAGTGATGTAATTTAGATGTGTATGGAATAACAACATGCAACTGAGGCAAATATATTTAAAGCTAGGGCTATTTAAGCATGTTAACTTAACCTACCCCATTTTGGCCTGTGGGTTATATAATCTGGCTCGTTTTAGCCTAGCCCATCTTGCCTCGCCCCACGTGGGTTAAGTGGGCCAACCTGCCAAGCCACCAACTTACTAAGATTTTTTTTTTATAACAAAATTTATTAATATATTATATTGACACTAAATATAAATGTTATTTTCAATCAAAATTAGAAAATGTTATATACATATGAGACAAAAAAATGAATAAAGATTAAAATATACATATAAGATTAGGATAAAAAATTATTATTAAACATCAATGTTTCACTTTCTTATTATTTTAATTTGGCTAATTTTTTTTCTATTGCATATTTACATATAGTTATTTACTATTACAATTTTTTTTTTCCAAACATCCATTGGTTTGCTTATATTTAATTCTTTTTTTTTTGTGGGTTCGTAGATGGTCTAACCCACAAGTGGGTTGACCTGCTTTAGCTCACAAGTTATGCAAAGAGAGCTAAAATGGATTGTGTGGTGTAGTGGGATAAAATTTTTAGCTTAACCTGCTTTTTTTTTATGGCTTAACTAGGTTAGCCTATGAAACCAGCCCTACTTACACTGCTTTATTTAAAGTTAATAATTAAACTGTTTATCTCAATTTCCTTTCACAGGTTATGCTTTCAACTATATTCCATCATTTGAATTAGGCTGTATTCCTTTCTCGTTTTGGCTTAACTGAAAAATTTAATTTAAGTCGTTTTTTATTGAAAACACAAAGTGGAATTGAATGGGGATCAGATTAACTGAGCATCGACAAAGGTTTTCCCAATTGAGTCGTCGGTCTAGGATGAAACAAATGGGGATCGTCTAGACATTGATCATCCAATGGTAATTCCGTCAAGACGTCAAGCATCTGCATGATGGGGCAGGGTATTGGGTGTCGGATGATCCAACGTCCACACATCAGTATCATCCGGTGACATTCATCTTCTTCGTCAAAATTCTATGTTTAACTTATTGTCTGACTACGTTTTTCACTCCATACTTCGCGCAACTCCCACATAACTCATAATAGCATGATTCATACAATAAACAATAATCAAACAGCCATACAACACACCAAACACATATAAAAAACAGTAAATCATTAAAAATCCCACTCACTGGAAACTCATCGTGAACTAGTCGACATATTCACTAAATCACCCGTACCATTCATATATTTATCTCAACATAAAGAAAGATATTCCTTTAAGCTTAATGAACACAAGAGTTTATGTTAAAACTTAGTTGACAATCAAGTGACAAGGACTAGTGATGTTGACTTCACAAAGGCCGAATTGAAGCTTATAGAGAAAAACAACAAGGTTAAGAATCTCACTACTATAGCACTATATGAATTCTACTTGATTTCTTTATGTGATAAAACTAAAGAAATATGGGATACATTAACTAAAACATGCGAAGGAACATACACTATTAAGGAAACAAAAAATCCTTCATAACCCAAATTAGTTTAACAATATTATATGGCTTATGAATTCACCTGCAAACATAATTCAAACTTATCAAATAAACAATAAATGCACGAAAATAAACATAGTAGGATAAGAAAAGATTGTGCAAGTATTTATAGATGTTCCACCTCGTGCATCAGTCCTCTTCCAGTTCCAAGCTGGAGAATTGATATTCCAACCTAATATGTTCCACCATATTTAATAAAAAACAAGATTACAAATAGTATCATCAATTCACTTTGACCATACTTCATGCCATCACTTAACTATATTTGATCTCAGAGCCTATTTGTAATCTAACTCTCACAAATGATCAAAGAAAGAGAAGAATAAAAGAATAAGAGATCCTCTTAAAAGCTCGGCTCAAAATGCAAAGTAAAATGAGAATAGCAGAATTTAGTACAAATTAATCTTGAGCATGATCGCAATATCATTGTTTATTTTTGAGAGCTTCTTCGTGTTTCTGATTTTAAACTCTATGGAGTGATATATCTTCAAGCTTCCAACAGTTAAAAATAGATAAGGTTGATATAAGTTCACTGTTAGTGGATAGACTTGTATCTTGATATTTTGTGCCCCCTGTGAAACAAATCTTTCATGTTTATATCTTAGTAGAAATTAAATTTTAATCATTGGCTTCTTGTTGATGACTCTCGTAGATATTATTTTAAAAAGTTGTTGAGAAAATCTTGATAATAACCGCATTTGATATTGTTTAATATGAAATATCTTCATATCCCTAAAATAAGAGTGTATCTTACTTCCCTTTATCTTCTAAATATTTGAACTTCATCTACTATGAAACACGATCTTGAACCCACAAATGTAGGAGACTTCAATAAAGAAAAAAAGGTGCTGGAGTAAATTTAAACTTGTCTGATATAAAATTGACTTGTTGTCATGGAATCCTTGAGTCTTCAAGAAGCTTCCAACAATGCGAAGCCAAATTTCTTAGATATATTAACCAACTTTGTGGAATATTTTGAATGTATTACCCAAACATTTTCAACTTTGGAGCTGGGCCTTAAAATTGATGAAAACTTTGAATATAAAAGTAATATGCAATATTATGTTCGTAATTAATGTACAAGCAATCTACCTTATGAGTTAGTCTCTAAGTGTTACCGATTGCTTGATAGTTTTTCAGATAGTCTTTTAGTCACCCTTTGAGTTATAACTTTCTTTGAAAAGACAAAAAAAAAAAAAAAAAAAGCATCTAAGCCAGCTTGATTGATCAATTTAATCTTCAAAACTCATAGTCAACTTTTACTTAAAGGCTGCACACTCAATAGCTTTGTTAATAATCTTTAATCTTTTTATTATCATCAAAACTAATAATGAGAGAACCTAATAGACATAAAAACATATCACTTAGATTCATTAGGCATTTCTATTAAAGAATTCAATTTACTTAAAGTATTGAACTTAAGCTGTACATTTAAATTTTGTTGACGTAATTGCATTTCTTCTAAAGAATTCAATTTGCTCAAAGTGTTAAATCTTGATTCAAGGTTCAATGCTTAAACTTTTAACTTTTGAAGTTGTTTAAATACAAAGTGTTTGAATGAATTTGTCTTTCTAGGTTTTGTTGCTAAAGTTTTAACAGTAGATCTAATTGGATTTAGGCCTATGCTGTGTTGGGCCTACAAAAACAAATACATATTAATATGCACCAGGGGTTTGTTTAGTGCATCCACTTTAATAAATAAGTTAGCGAGAAGTAGGTGATATTTAATAGTAATTGTAGTAGATTGCAGGCTCAGATGTTACCATGTGATGCCTAAAGATATCTTTTGTCTTATTTATAGAGGAAAAACTGTAGATGGTTGAGGTAAATGGAGATGTGTTGTGACGTGGAGGAACAAAGGATTATTGTTAGTTGACTCAAGTAAGTAAGATGTTAAGTAGACTGAAAGTGACTGAACAAACAGAAGGACTTGAGAGGTTTGCTTGGACTTGTGGTCGTACTTAAGGTCTAATTTGGAGTTGGACTCATGAACAATTAGGTCAAATCATGCTTTAAATAGGTCAAACTGGACTTCTAAGTTTGCCCCTCAACAAGCTTATATAATCATTTTAAAAAAAATTATATGGTCTCATCATGTTTTTTGGTGGGCCGATCTCCTTGATTATTTGATGGCTCAGGTTCATACTCAACTGTGATTGTAGAAATACTTAATATATCACTTATTAGATATATTTTAATAGTCAAATAATTGGTGAATAAGACTATATTTATTTAGTGCTGTTTAATATCGTAGGTACTAAATACAGTACAAGCGAATTATACTATCTAATCTCTTTATTCTGTCCAGTTCTTGCAACAAAACACTATCTTAATATTCCTCTTTTACCAACGATATACATATCGAATTATTAACTCTACCGAATTGATTTCACACTAAAAAAATAGGCAATTTCCTTTTATTGAAAAGGATGTCTCTTTTAACCTTCCCTTTAATCACAACATCATTCAATGAGTAGATAGAATATAAAGAATAGATGCATTTAATTATTTTTGGTATCTATCAATACTTAACTGGTGGTGTATACAACTAAAATCATTAGTTAGAATTAAAAACATATACAGAATTAGGAATATAAGATAATAAAAATCATTTATGTATGTATGAAACCTACACACCACCAAATAAATTGATTACGAAAAGCAACATTCAGTCTTACACAGTTACACGTTAGAGTAAGTAAGTGAGTAAGCACAGTCGATAGCATTCTTTTTGTTAGCACATGACCCTTCTTCAATCTTCTTGAATTAAGTTGTTATTATTTGCACGAGTGGGTGTTGTTTGAAAGAGGAAGAGAGAACAAAAAGCAATCAAAGCAAAAGGGTATATTGGTAATTAAACACATAAAAAGAAGCTAGGGTTTCACATCTCTCTTTATAATGACACCTTTAGATACCTTATACCTATTTGATTTGTGTCGGTTCTTCTCTCTCCTCTTCTCTTCCTTGGGTCTCTGTTGTCTGTCGGTTTAGGTTGTGGCCAGTGACACTGCGTCCCCCCTTCCCTCCCTTTCTTACACTCTTCAACGCCCACATACATTCTACTCTCTATCTTTGTATACAAGATCCCTATCAATCACACACTCTGTCTCTCGATCGCTCGATCTTGCTAGCTGTACAACCCCTTTTTAACTTCCGATTGGGTGTTCTCATTTTCCAATCGAAACCCTTTAGATCGCTGAAATAGTATATTCGAAATGCAGGATTCGAGTGGAAGAGTGTTTTTAGTCATACCCTTTTGATGTTAAAGCTTCTTGCTTTCATTTTATGCTAGTTGAGCAGTGTTCTAATCGTTTTGAAGTTTCGATCTTGATTTATTGTTCAGGTATTAGATCATCTCCTAATGGGGGTTCTTCAGAAGGAAAGTAATAAGAAGACTTGTGCTGATTGTGGTACCACCAAAACACCCCCTCTGGCGTGGTGGTCCGGCTGGCCCTAAGGTATTCGATTCGGTTTGGTTCGATTCAGTTCAACTTATTTTTAATCAGTTGCATGTTGTTTCTGCAGAAGATCTCTTTTTGCAACTTTTTTAATAACTCTTAATAGATTTAGTAGCTGAATGTTCTCATCTGATCTATTTAAGGCCTTGATTTGGCAGCGAGCGATTGAAGAGAAATCCACCAGTACTGGAATTTCGATTGTTAAATCTGACATGGTTTATATTGTCATTTTGGCAAATTATATGTTTAGCTTATGTAATTGGATGATTTGGCCTGCAATGGTGAGGTTTGGCTAATAAGATGCTCTGATTGATGGGATCTGCAGTCGCTATGCAATGCGTGCGGGATCAGGAGCAGGAAGAAGAGAAGGGCCATTTTGGGGTTGAAACCCGAAGATACTAAGAAAGGAAAGAGAAGTAACATTAGCAGAAATCACTGCAATAACAGCAGCAACAATCATAAATTGGAAGATTCATTGAAGAGGAAACTGTTTGCTCTGGGAAGAGAAGTTTTGGCACAGAGATCAAGTGTTGAAAGACAGCGGATGAAGTTAGGAGAAGAAGAACAAGCAGCAGTGCTTTTGATGGCATTATCATGTGGATATGTTTATGCCTAGGGCTAGTGTTTTGGGGGGGAGAAAAAATTAGGATAAATTTTATTTATTAAATAAGAAGGTTTTTTTTTTTCCTTTTTTTGGAATTGCAATTTGCAATTTAGGGTTTTTTTGCTTTTTTTATCATTTAGGGTTTTGATGATGTGCTGTTATCATTATCAATTTTCGGTGATGTAAAGGTCACTGTCTAGTTTTGACTAACTCATGAGGTTAATGGAAGTGTAAGAAGTAGAGGGAGTTTTATGTTGTTGTTCTTGCTAACATATTGTTGTCCGAATGTTATAATTTAATGAAATCTTTTCTGAGTATTGTTGTTGGCGTTTCGATCTTTGGTTGGTTGGTGGTTGTACAATTTTTTCCATATCATGAATACTTCAAATCCAATGCATTTATTCGAGTATTTATAGTGTTACTTATCTAAATGTGATTGTCAAATTTTAATGCACCTTGCATCTTGGTATTTTTATGTCGCATATGCTAACCACGCGAACCTCTACGGTCTTATCACGGATACCATCCGAATGGACACGATTAGAGTAGATTTATACAGTCAAATGATATAATAGAACTGGTTCCGTGGTAGATTTGTATAGTTAAATGATATGATAAGACCGGTTCCGTGATCGGATTATGGAATTTTGCTATTATTTCCCAATCCAAGACTGTTACACAGTGCAGTGTGTGTGTACAAGCCACAAATTTTTACAACCTTAATGTTCCTCATGTGGAGGATTGGGTAATTATAGCACTATGAAGACGGTATTTAAAAATGGCTTCGATTCAGTCTTTTTTTTTTTTTTTAAGGCATAAAAATGGCATTGAAGTTTCATGCTGATATGGAGTAACCAATATTCAGTAACATGTCGGCTTCGGTTTCTTGAGAAATTAAGTTGACTGGTCTCTGTTTTTCCTGAGACATGCCTGTGCTGTCCTCGAGATGGAACTCCAATTGATGAAACGCCGTCCCTTTTCTTTTACTAGTAATGGTATAAAAAAAAAAAAACAAAAATAAAACTTTATGCACGAATCAAATACAGTAAGAATTTATGACAAGAATTATACCAAAATAGGAGAAAATGATGTACTCCCATGATATTTTTTAACAGGACCAATTAGGGATGAATACAATTGGTTTGTTTTTTTTTTAATCCAAATGAAACTGTTAATTAATGGTTTGTTTCAGGTTAAAAATTTTCTAAAATCATTGAATAATTGTTTGATTCGGTTTGTATTGCACATTGAATAAAAATTCTAATAAAAGCTTTCTTTTTTATATTTGTGTGGATATTTTAATTTATAAAGTTTATATTGCAAATCACAAAAAAAAAAAAAACTTTATAAATCCATCATAATCATAATCTATAATCCTCCATAAAATCATTAAGTCATAATCAGTTATCCACCAACAAAATTCATTTATTAACTAAGACATTGCAATCCATAATCTATAATTTTCCACAAAACCACCAAGTCAATCATCTACCATCAAATTTGGCCAAAAAAAAAGTCATTTATCAACAAAAGTCATCCATGAATAAAAGTGATATGATATCAAAATATATTGAACAATTAATACATAATAATATTCATAACTAAATAAACAAATTCCACACTTCATAAAGTTAAAACTATTAAAAAAACAATATTACTTCATGAACAAAAGAATATATATCATAAACTTAAAAATTAATTTTAAAAAGGAACATATTAGTAAAAACCAATATTCATTAAATAATAAATATTATAATGAAACCATAAGTACATATATGGCATTTAATTAATCATCATGAAAAAAATTATAGTTACAAATAAAATATTATTCTATTTTTTAAAATGGTTTAGTTAGGTTTTATGGATTGGTTTTATTTACCCCACCAAATTAACCATATATTTATGAGTTGGTTCATATTGAAATTTAAACTAAATTATTTAAAAAAACCATAATTTTAGTTTGGTTTGGTTAAGGATTGGCTTAGATTTGATTTGTATTTTTGCCTACCCTACTAATCCTATCAATTATTTAATAATTTAAATTCATATCCAACTATTATCGTACCATTAAAACACTTAGCACATTACTTACTATATTTATTTTAATTATCAAATAATTAATTGAATGGTACAATTAATAGAATCATAATTTCCTAAAATAGATTACCATAAAACTTATAATTATTTTGATGTCATCTTGATATATTTTATAAGGATGCAATTAATGCATAAACCAGACAACACAAGTGATGCCAAAAAAAAAAAAAAAACAGACAATATAAGATAATAAAGCCGATCTATATGGGATTATCCAAATTATCAACGGATAACCGTCCCAATAGGACAAGTAGATTGAAATCGTGTGAACTATGGGCATGTGAAGATAAGGTGGTCCCTAATTAAATTCCAATTCCACCACGCTTTTATTTGTTTATTTATTTTTAAAAATTTCTATTTCTTATGGTGTACAAAAGTTTTCTTTACCGCATGGATGACACCTTTCCCTATCTTTACCTCTGCATGAGCTAGGAATGAAAGGGACTGGTCAGCCTCAGTATCATGGAAGAACATGATTCTTTCATAAAATTGGGAAAAGTAAAAGCTGTCCCACGGTCAACCCTTTTAATTTCTGCTTTTCATTTAAATAAAATATAATATAAAATTTAGAAATATATATATATATTAAAAAAGAAAGTATAGAAGCAGCTAGCTGCAACCATGTGAATATTTATGTTTATTACACTTTCCCATAATCCGATGTCGCGAAAATTATTCTGAATTGATGGGCTGAATTTGGCATGCTTTCTGTCGTGAAAGTAAAATTCCCAAATTGAAGCATGCATGAGATCATCTTTCAAACCTTAAAAGGAATTTAATTGGCAATTTTTTTTAATTTATCACACATCATCATTTTAATGCCTATTTCATTTAAGAACCTAGGATTCATGACATAAAATTTCAACAAAATAACACACAAAGTATAGGGAGAGAGAAAGGGGGGGAAATGGTTAGCTTTTGGTAATTGACATCTTTAATAAGATCCCATTAAAGATCTAACTTTGTTGCTTAAGTATTTAAAGGAGTTTTTCACCTTGAGATATGGGAAAAGCAACATTACGGCTGCTCTAAAGTGGACCCCTTTTTTCATCCAAAAAATAGAACGAATATTAGAAATACTCGACTTTTTTTGAAAATGTATACGTGTATCAGTGTATGTATGCATGTGCAAAACTAGGAATAGAATAAACTCGTATGAAACAAAAAATGAAATGAAAATTAGAAACGAGACCAAATTTGAAATCGAATGATATTTAAAAAAGATAATACCGTATTTGATATCTAAATTTTGGTTGGTTTTTAAATGAACTACTTCAACTTTGACATTGTTCATTGAATTTATTTTATATAGTGACATTATTGGTATTAACTTGATCTAAAACTGCCTACGTAATTAAATTTCTTGAAACAATCTTGCATTTTAAATGACTATTTTAATGAAATATTCTATTAAAGATATATGCCATAAAATAGGATTGATATAGATCGTAGTTCATAATTATTAAAAGTTTCATATATTACAAATATAATACATTCATCAAAATAATTGTTTGGGACACATTATTGTTTGTAATTGGTTAGAAAAATTTTATTGGACAGGGAATTCAATACAAAGTTAACACAAATAATGCAAATAAACTAAAAACAATCCAGTTAATTACAATCGACCAAAGTTCTTGTACTTAATGTTGCCTTGTCCCTATTTAATCCGCAGGATGGGATAATCTTAAACCCATTACAACAACTATAAATACAATATTGCCATCTCCCAATACTCAATTCGATGGGAAACCATTTGCTATTGCAAAATGTCTGGATCTGAATAAAATATATAAGTGTGTTGTGTGAATCTTGTGCTACATTGATCCATGAGAAGTATTGTTGAATGACATATAAAAGGTGATTAAGAGAGAAGTGCAATGAGAAGGAGTAGACAATTTCAATTATTTCTCAAACACACCTATGGTAGTTGAAAGAGTTATCAAGCATCAAACTTTACTAGTAATGATGAATGTGATGTGTTCTTAATTATATACAAGTGTTTGATCTTTCAAGATGGAAATTCAATAGCTTGAGGTCATTGCGAAATGTACCAATAAATAAATATGGAAACCTTGTAGTAATTGTGAAATTGTGGCATGGAGATCTAATGTATATGTTTACACTTTTGGTGAAAAACAACTTATATTAAAGTAATTGGATATGGATCTTAGGACTTCATGGGGAAGTTAGTTGTGCTTAATGTGTGGGAATCTCACCAAAATATAAAATATCTACCATCAAATAAATGTCCTTTTTATATTTAGATTCATGAGCTTAAATTAGATCAAATGAATGATAGTAATGCTGTGAAGTTTGGTGCTATTATAGTAATGCATTAGAAGGGGAAGTTGTGATGCTTAATGTGTGGGAATTTGTCAGAAATATAGAAGATGTGCCAATGGATAAATGCCTTTTTGGATTTAGATTCATAGGATCGAATTAGATCAAATTAATGATATTAACGTTGAAGTTTGTTGTTGTTGTAGGGAATTAGAAAGTGAACTTTTCAATCTCAAAGAAGGAGCAACGGGAGGCCTTTTTTGGGTGATGGTTAATCTTGACTTGACAGCCTTGTGAAGTAGGGAATGTGGGTCGTAACAAATAAGATAAATACTTTGTTAACTTTAAGTACGAAAAGTGCCCGAACATTTGCTTCAAATGTAGGCATTTTGGCTACTCCACCACTAGCTATGATGTGGAGAATGGCGCTTAGATTTTTAACTCTTGGCTTAAGGGCCCCTCAGTTAGACCTTATTTAGAAGGGGATGACTCTCCTATTAACATGTCTTTAGTGCACTTATTTTCAATGGATGCCGCCTTTAGCTAATCATCACTGGCTTTCCTTTCCCTTCCTTTTATAAGTAAGAGTAAAAACACAAATTTTAAAATGCTAGCCACCTATACTCCATTTTTGAAGAGTCACTACCATATCTAAGAATCCGTAACTCCACTCCACCTATTGTTCTCTCTCTCTCTCTCTCTCTCTCTCTCTCTCTCTATACATATCCTAAACTAATAAGCCATGATGATTCTCTTCCTCTACCTCATCCCCACTTTAAAGACATTGGATATCAAAAGATCCTTGAAGACTTAATATTGAGGCTAGCAAAAAAGCTTAAATTTGAATCAAAGAAACCACTCAAGAAGAAACTCCCTTTGAAGAGAGGCAATTATGTGTGTGTGTGTGTGTATGTTCTTATACAAATACAATTATATATGTATTATATTAATTTTTCCTATCATATATTATATAATTTCTATAACATAAAAGTTAAAAATGGATATATCTATTATTTAATAATATATATGTGTAAATCATTATAATTATATATTATATATATTGATAAATTAATTGTTTCAATTATTTTTCAATTTTAATTTATTTTCTCATTTATTTTAATATATATATATCTATATTGCTTATTTAGAATTTTATTCTAACAAAACAATACCATATCCTTAGAATACACATAAAACCATATTGAATGACTATTTATATATAAAAACGGAGTTAAATTGAAATAATTATAGTCGATTAAAGCTTTAGTACCAAAACAACATAAATAACAGAACTTTTGTAGAATAGATAGTTTATTAAACCTTTATAGTTGATTCTGATACTATATTTCTATTCCTTAATGTGTTCAAGTGATTCTGACTTTGAGCTAGACCAGCCTGTTGACTATTACGATTGACAAGAGTATGTATGAGTGAGTATATTTCTATGATCTTTATACTTGTTTATGCTTGTAGGATAGAAAATGATTAATAGATAAATCTTATGGGGAATGGGAAATTGTTTGTGGTTGCTTGTAATTGATTTTGATTGTTAAAATATCATAATAATATTTCACTTTAAAGAATTGGTTGTTTTAGAATATATATGTGAGTGTCTAATACTTGCTTGCATACTAATTAAATGAATTTAAAACATATTTGGCATGATAATTAAATATATGTATGCATTGCACGGTTACATGTAGAAGACCATCACCACTACACTTTGACACGGATGGGCCACAATGTCCCGTGAGGATGGTGAACATGAAGGACCGAAGTGGTATATGCCTAGTATGTACCATGGGCCTTATTATAAGGGAATGGGAACTAAGTCATCTTAAAGAGACGACCCATCTCCTAGGATCACATCGGGTCATTGTTATGGATATCTTGCTTCAATGGGATGTTGTTATATGTATATTATTTTCTATATATGAAAAACTCCTTGAATAAATTTGATTTCATAAATATTAGCAGTCCGGGTGCTGATATGTGGAAGTACCCCAACCCCAGATTCGGAGGGCATAAATCCGAATATATATATGGTTACTGGTTGGCTATATATATTTGTTCACTTGTTTGATTGCATTGCGTATATTTGCTTAAACAACTTGCTTGTACTTGCTTGAAAGGTATGAGTGAGGATTATATCTCACTGAACCTGTGGTTCACTCACCCCATTATAGTTTGTTGTCACAGGATTATATTTGGTACTAGCCAGGATGAGCCTATCCCCAAGTTAGCTTTCTTTTGGACATGGAGAACTATAGGAAGGAAGCGAAGTTAAAGAGAGTTCTTTCTTCTCTTGTCCTTACCTTAGAAATGTTTTTGAAGTTTAATGAAAGGTTCTGTAATATTTTGTAAGGCCAGGAACCCAAACTACTCTCTTGAATGTACCTACTAGTATTTTTAATAATTATTATCATCTTAGCTTTATTTGTTAATTATTTAGGCCAGTTGTTATATTATAGAATTATTAGTTTAATGCTATCAAGCCTATTGGTTATCTATTCAGGATACGCTTCTGCACGATATTTAGAGCTCTTGAGAGACTTAAGAGTTAATCTTAAGCTTGGGTATCGTGTATGGCGGAACTGTCTCGTCTAAGATACCCTTGGGGCGTGAAACAATTGTTAAGAAACAAGAAGAGTGACTCCTCACTTACCTTGAAAATAACTCAATGGAAGCATTAATTTCAGTCCTTATTACTTCTAAACATTCTTTTTAATTTTAGGTGATTGTAGTAGTTAGCCAAAAGCAGCCACATAAAAGCCATGATCATCGGCAAGAGGACTCATTCAAGCATTGATCGTTTATGCAATCAAATGAATGTAGTCAGTGATCAAACTTTATGGATACCCTTGTAGTCCTCCTCACTACGATTTAGAGATATAGAGAAATGCTATCATTCTATTAGACTGTAATCTTGAAAGTTAAACAAGGTTTAAAATAAAGAATGCCTCTCTTTTTTCAAGAACTGTTGGGTTAAGATTGTGTAAGTCCGCCACTTGTTACACTTGCACTTTAACTCTAAAATTGCTTGCTTATCCTCCTTGTTCTCTCTTCTCAAGTCCTCTTTACATGCTGTTTACAAATCACTTCTCTAAGGTTATGTATCATATGAGAAATACGCCATACATGTGTGATAACTGTAATTGGATCCCAACATCCACAATTATTATGTGTGAAGCCACATGGTGCAAATTATCCTCTTTCTAGTGGCCATATAGGAGGAGTTAAATAGCAAGCTTTAACTCCTACTCTATCCTATTGCCATTATGCCATGGCATGAGGAGTAATAGGAGATAAAGTCAAGATTCATAATATAGTTTGTCATTTTAAACTTCCAATATTTTTAAGTGATGAAGCTTTTCTCTTGATAAAATTTTATCAAAATTGATAATTTTAAATTCTTCATATTGTGTTTTCTAATCTTTCCATTATATGCATTGGTATTTATTAATTTTGAGTTAAGAATTTATATTTAGAATTTAGTGTTTAAGTTTTGAGTTGGAAATTTAATAGTTGAAAATGATATGAACTTTTACCAAGGTGTGGATTTATCTCAACTTTCAAAGTGTGCTTTTTGACCCTTAAACTTTAAAAAATTAGCACATTAAGGGTAATGAACTTTTTCTATGAATTTTTTTTGAGGTAGATCCGCATATAGATGAAAGTTTAGAGGGTAGATCCGTACATATGTGAAAATTTGAGCGGGTATTTTCCAACTTCCCTTGTTTTGTTTTAATAGAAAATATTAAGTGTCCTTAATTGTGTCGTTTAAGAGGTCAAAAAACTCACTTTAAAAGTTCAAGGATGAATCCACACTTAAGTAAAAGTTTAGATGTATAATTTGCAATTTCCCTTTTATTTTGTTTTGTTGATAATTAATTATTAATATTTGTAGTATATATAATGTAAAGTACTTTACATGCATCACGCATCCTCTTTGGTGAAAGTATAATCAAGGTGAAAACTTGTTTAAAAATGCACCTTGAGTGCAAATTATGTGTTTGTAGTATAATTAAATTTTCATTAGATTTACTCATGTAACATGCATTTTCTTTGCAAATTCTACCTAATTTAGATAGAAATTATTTCTTGAATGTGTTTTCGCAAACTTGCTAAGTTGAGCTATTTTCAGATTAACTTTGGAAAGTGCGAAATCTCTATAAAGAACTCTCTGGAGGAGCCTGGCTAAGTAATCAAAGGTTGACGGATTGGTTAGATCTCAAAAGTAACGTCTTATTTCATACAATTTTGATAAGTGTCCATGGATTTTTTTTTTTTTCCAAAATTATTAAGGAACGTTATGGAGGAGCTTTCTAGCTCATTTAGAAAATAAGAATTCCTAATAGGGATGGACGGTAACCCTATCATATAGGGAACTCCTGGCCTTACTTGACTAGGTAAGGTCTGGGTTAGACATCGTTAAGGGTCGATTTAGATTTAGAATTGGACTCGAACTCGAACTACTGGTTCCCGATTCTAAAAGGGGTGGAACTGAACTGAACTTGTGGGAGTTAGTCTAGTTCCTATGATTTAGTTCCAATTATTTTAGAACAAGGAACCATGAAATTAAAATGAAAAAAAAAATTCAATTAAATAAATTTATTTGATTTAAGTAAGCAAAAAAATGAAAAACAATCTTTTAACTTAAAATAACATCATGCATAATAATTATAACCTATTAGTTAAAATAAATTTTCAGATATACATTTATTTATATGCAATTACTTGCACTTTTTAGTTGTCATGTTAATGATGTAATACTATAAAATCTTCAAGATACAAATAAGTCTCACAAACACAAACACAAAAACAAGTCCCACATTGATAAGAAATAAAAGTCCAATTTAATTAGATATCTATATGATTTTAAATATATTTATTACTTGTATTGTTAATAAAAACACATTAAATGTAATGAATAGAAATTAAAATTTTCCAATTCAAGTGAAAATAGTTTAAATATTTATTTTTTTATTTATAATTTTTTTTGTAATTTTGTTTTCTTCATTTTTTTCTATTTTTGTGATGTGAAACTATGAGAATTGTCGGTTTTGTAATTGGTTCTTGAATCGATGGTTCCAAAACCTCTAGATTAAGCAGTTTTAGGGAGTTGAGATGGCTAGCCCTGCTAGAATCAATGGGTCCTCAGCAGGTTCAAATCTGTCATCCCTGAGCCGGTTTCTGGTTTAGGAACCACTGGTGACCGATTAAGACAATTCCTGGTTTGGAATCGACCCGTGATGATTTCTAGTTCGAGTGTGTAGTAAGGGTCAAAGGATATGATACGGATATAAATTTTTCGAAAACTGCTCTCACAGGATAGCATATGGGTATGAGGTTTTCAAACCCTATATCCACTCTAAAACCTATACTATACTGTAAATGGTATAAGTTTCAAGATATCATGTATCTATTATATTTAAATATTATATAATAATATTAAATATAATAAATAATGTTCCATTTTTTATTTTGCAACCACTTATATTTGAAATTAGTATTTGTAGACCACATTCCATAAATTTCTATCATAGAAGGATTTGTATTATTTCATTTTGAAATGACTTGTTATTTTTATTTTAGAAGAACCTTTATTACATGTATGTAGTTGAACTCACAAATTATATGAGATATTGTTTATATTGTAACACCAATTAATATAAAAGTAGCTCCAAAATTTTTAATTTTAGAATTTGGTGCAAGTTTTATAATTTTATTTAATGTCATATAAATAGATTCCACAGGTATTATGAATAAATTCTATACATTGTGGAATTTATGATATTAATATACTACTTTTTAAATTTCTTTCCACATGTTGTTTATATTTAATATATAAAAATAAGATAGTGCTACATATTACATGAAACCATATCAAAAATTTTAAACTCGAAATTTTAAAAAGAAAGAAAAAATATAAAGATTTTGCAAAAAAAAAAAAAAAAATTATAGGTTCCATGGGATACTCTCCATCTTGTAGGTTTTATAGGATGCAAAGTGTAGGGTGGGTGGAAGGTGCCATAGGGTAGGTTTCAGATATAAAATTCAATACCTTATACCTTATAGGGTGGGGTACAGGTATTACTCACATTCTATCAACTTTGTACCCACTTACCCCTAATTCCTATGTCTCCTTAGCCTAAGTCTTACTATTAAATTAATTATAATAGGTTAATATAAAAAGTATTTTTAATTTTTTGATTATAGTTGGAGAAAATATCAATTGTTTAATAATCAAATAGGGCTGATTTCATTGAAAATGGTATGGGCAGTAGAATTTTCCTTAAAAACATAGATAACTTAGAGAGAAAAAAAATGAAAGACTTAATTTGAAAGTAATAAAATGTAAATAATTCATTAAGGCGTCTGAGGTTTAGCTCCTCTAACTATCAGGCTTTGCTCCTTTGGGGTGGTAGGGCTCTACTAGATAGACATAAGTGCGGTTCGGTTCCAAACCGAAAATTGAATTGGAACCATCATTGGCGGTTCTAGAACTGGAACCAGTCTGGTTAGCTGGAATCGGCTAAGGAACAGCTAGTTTTCTAGTTACTAAGTGGTTCTACAGCTTAGAACCAGGTGGAACTAATGGTTCCAACCGGTTTCATTGAAAAAAAAAAGAAAATTAAAAAAGAAATTATATTAAATATATAATTATTAATGTTTACACTAATAGTAAATTTATTACCTGTTTACAATATTTAATATGTTATTATCAACAACATAAATAAATATAACTTAAAATTGTATATAATTTAGTCTATATAAACTTCTCCTAAAATGAAAATTTATTTCTCCAATAATGTGAAACTATTTTTTATATTGTAATTTTCTTTTTATCTTTTAGAGTATTTTGCAATTTCATACTACTAACTATAATTGATATTAGTTGTGTTTGTATATAAGTAAATACGTATTCTAAACAAAAAAATTTAAAATTTTTTGGTTAAATCATTTTACACATTTAGACCTAATAATTAATTATTTTGAGTTTAAGATATATTTTATTAAAAACTAAAATTCACTCATTTTTATTTTATTTAAAAAAAAGGCGGTTCCACGGTTCCAAAATCGTAATCGGGAATGGTAGGTTTTATAGAACCGGGATGGAACCATGAAAGATGGTTTTAGCTCTGGTTTCTCATTTTCAAAACTTATAATTGGCGGTTTCGGTTCTGGTTCGGTTTCAAAAACCATGCCTATCTCTATTGCTATGGGTGTAAGTTAGTCATGCTTGCCGACTGTTGCGATGGCCATTGACATCGGCTGACATCATAACGAGAGTCACCTCCCGGTGGGATTGTAGGCTACCCAAGTTCCCGGGCGGAGTTTAGTGGCGAAATGATCTAAGGGGTTCCTCGTTTATAAAGAAAATGTAAATAATTTTAGTGGTTTTTTATATATAAGAAAAAACTCATGAGTTCTTGTAAATTTTAATTGTAAGTAATAGAATTTTATAAAGATATGTCCTGGCATAGTCACCATTACCAACCTGACTTAGAATTGCTATTACCTTCTGTAAATTTTAATTTGGGATTTTTTTTTTATTTCTTAAATTTTTTTAGATGTGAACAAGTTAGACCTATTCCAAATGGGCCTAGATTTGCTCTATGCCAATCTGGGCAGTTATGGGTCCAAATATTTCAAGCCTAGATCCCGTTGTTTTAGGCCAGGACTTAATGTTGCCTGACCCATGGAGATGTTTAACCTAGAACTACATTCACCAATTTTAACTCACAAGTAAGATCCTTAATCAATCTGATCGTATTTTTCTTACCCTTATAAACTACTTATATATCAAACTTAAAAAACATAAAAATAAAATTTAAACCTGAAAACCATGCTACCATAACTTATTTTTGAATTACTTTTAGAGAATTTATATTTATTTATATACATTATATTCAATTTGAAGTGTTGTATCAGTGAAGAAGTTTAGAAAATTTTGTGGTCTAGATTTTTTTTTTTTTTGAGCCAATGTAATGATTTGGACGTTGACTTTACACATTCTTACAATTATAAACTTGAACTTGTAAATTGTCAATTTATATATCTAGTTAGATGTTTAGTTTCTACTATTTATACATTGTCTCTTCTTATAAACTGTTATTATCTCTATCATCATGGGCAATCAATCACAATGTGATACTTGTAATGTTTTTATTTTCTATTATATATTGATGCCAAGTTGTATTGCTACACAATAAAAAAGCTACATCATTAATATAAAGTAGAAAGAGACGGAGTGTAAATTGTAACAATTAAATATCTAATCAGATGTATAAATTAACAATTCAAAACTTCATGTGTGTAATTACAAAAATGTGTAAAATTGAGGTGTAAATTACAAAATTATCCTAGAAAAAGGTAGAATTTTAAAGTCCACAGTATTATGTTTGAAATGCAAGAATGGATTCGAAATAGAATTGTAATTCCAGTTTTGAAAGACAATTCAATTTCGCTTTGGAAGGTGAAATCACAATTTCATTCCAATGTTGTTTATTGTATGCAATATAATTACTTTTTAATCTTATTGCATATTCATAACTTGCATTTATTGTTAGAAATGTTTCCAATAAATACACTCTATAGTCATTCTGTACACTTCCAAACATAGGAATTGATTTGTCATTTCAAAACCCATTCTATTCGAAATCATTTCGGTGTACTAACTACCAAACATGACAATATATGTGCTTTTAGATTGGGATTCTTGTCCTAGCCTACTTCTCAGTTATTATTAGCTATCTTTCTCCTATCATTAAATTCTTCTTTGGTTAAAAAAAAAAAGGAAATATAAGCTTCTATATAGATTTTATTAAATAACTTTTGGTAAAGGATTAATGTTTTTACAATTATATGATAAAATAATTAATCATTTGCTTAGGGATCTATTTAATCAATAAATTGATAATGAGAACAAATAACTTGACAAAAAAAACAATTAACTATTTAATTATGTCATTTATTTACCACAAATACCAAAATGTTTTGTGGAAATTTGTAGAATAAAAAAAACCTTTTCTATAACACTTCAGTCAAATTTCTCACACTTCATTAAAACCAAACATCATATAACTTGCACTTTCACCGTTTCACCATATGCGGAATTATGTTCGAATAAAGTTGTACTCTGTGAATAAATTCCCATATATTTATATATATGTATGTGTGTGTACATAATGTTCACCATCCATATAAACATTGCAAAAATATATCAACATCCCACTATTTTCAAGATATAACTCTTAGCTCCCTACCATCTTGCATGATATAAATATTGACGTAGCAATAAAATGTTAGTATTGTTAATTATTTTATTTAAAAAATAATAATTATGTATATTAAATTAGATGAAACAATAAGAAAAATTAAAATAAATTCTTAAAAAATTTTTTAAAAAAGCTTTGGTTTTTCATATATATATATATATAACATTGAATTTGAAATTTCAGAAACCATAAGAGAGAGAAAACGGAGCCCCGCGCACAGTTCAGAATTCGGACTATGAACCGGCCCACGGTATTGCAACTGAAACCAGCCCATGTCCTTGGTTTTGTAATCATTTGTGGATGCAGAGGGTCCACGATTCCTGTCTGTCTGCCGCTGCAAAACTATGGACTGAAAAATAAAAAATAATACTTATTATGAAAATAAAACAAAATATAAGTATGAAACATACAATTATAAATCCAACAAAAATTTAAACTTATATCCTTGGATTTAGAAAATATACTTTCAAATCAAGGTTTTTAATGCATTTATTGTTAATAACAATACAATACAATAAATAAATACTAGCAGACAACATACTCGTGATACATGTACAAAAATGTAAATATATTAATACAATATAATTTAAAACATAATAAATTTTAATTAATATGAAAAATTAATCACTGTTAAAATAGAATGGGGCCATTTAATAATTATGTGGGATGAGTTCTCTTAAAAAAGGGACTTGGCATTAATTGTGCACATGAAATTTTAAATTGTGAATTCATACTCATTTATACCGCGACTCTTTTTGTTTTGTATTGATGATGTAGATTTTTTAGTTTTGTAGCAACAAACTTGGGATTAGTATATAATATAAAAGAAAATATTATAAGTGTAACTTTGTGATTGATTGCCCATGATTGTAGAAATAATAATAATTAATATATAAATAAGTATAGAAATTGATAATTTAAAACTTCAAGTATATAATTTAAAAAAAATCAAAACGTAAATTATGAGATCGACCCACTTTAAATAGGTAGCAAATCTCAAATCAGCATATTAAGGATATCATATAAAACACTCAGTTATCCGTTTTAATAGATGATATTAATAATCAATGACAACTTACGTGGTTGTCGCATCATGATGTAGGTGTATGCTGGGCTTTGTCTATCAAATTTATTGTTTTTGACTAATTTAGAAGTCTAATTTTGGCAGAAAAACATACTCCTACAATGTTTTTGGAAAAGGAAATTATGTAGCATTAAGACGGCAAAGGAACATGAAATTTTACCATTCCTTGGCTTTGGCCGGGACATAAAGTAGAATACTATGATCAGAGGAGAACGGGAATAACTGGGTCAGTTAACCCAAGGAATCCAATTTATTGATTAACTAATATTTTTAAAACTAGTCTATCTCCGAAGAGCTAAGCATACTTTAGCAAACTCCTACTAAAAGGATCTGTCTACAATGGCTACTACTATAGTTGTTACCACCACTTACACTAACACTAATCCTATCACCATTGGTATCATTGCCACCATCATAGTTATCATAACAATCAATACTACACCAGCATCAAGTTGTTGGAGAGATCGGGTAACATAAAAGCATCAGCTATGGAGGGTTGCTGAACAGATATAAGATTTCCGAAGGAGATATGGTTGTCAAGTAGGTTGTCGCGAGCCTATGTGGTTGGGGTCACGACTTTCTAGGCTTGTCGTCATGAGTTTTTACTCATGACCTGTCTACAATGATTACTACTATAGTTGTTACCACCACTTATACTAATACTAATTGCTTGTTCATTTCACTGTAATTGTAATTTCATTACAGCCTTATTCCTTACAAATAGCTATTACGCCGTTTAGTTTACCGAATAGCAATTCCATAATGAATCCCTATTATATAAAATATTGAATAGTCATTCTTTATTTAAACCTATGAATACCAATTCAATGCTGAAACTGTTTTTTTTTTTTTCAAAATACCACCATTTAAATAAAAAATTAATAAAGAAAAATTCTATTACAGCTCTATTCCATTCTTCTGTAATAAAAATTCCATTACAGTCTTATTCATTCAGCAAAGTGAATGAGCTGTAACCCTATCACCATCGGTATCATTGCCACCATGATAGTTATCATAACAATCAATACAAACACCAGCATCAAGTTGTAGGAGAGATCGGGTAAAATAAGAGCATCAGCTATGGAGGGTTGCTGAAAAGATATCAGATTTCCTAAGGAGATATGGCTGTCAAGTAGGTTTGCCACGAGCCTGCGAGGTCGGGGTCACGACTTTCTGGGGGTTGTCGCCACGTGCTTTTACTTGGGGAGTTGCAACTAAGAGTCTGTTTGGATTGTCTGTTTTTCATCTGTATCTGTATCCTTTTTAAAATGATATGTGTAAATATATCCGATTTACATCTAAATTTTATCTATATTTGTTATATTTGATCTTTTGATGAGAACTGTCAACTTTTTTTTATCTATATCTATTTCTTGATAAATAATTTGTTAGCAAAAAGTTTGAAAAAGTGTTTATATCTGTCGGAAAAAAGCCAAAACAAATAGACCCTAAAACTAATTGGAACCTTGGTCATAACGAGAACCAAGGTTTCCATGGAGCATGCATACGAGATTGATGCACCTTTCAGGTCTAATGTCTTATGGGCTGTGGCCTTTGGGGGTCCTTGATGGGCTTAATAGTACACTGGACTGGTGTTATTGCACAATAGGCTATGTTGAAAATGCTCTATCAACAATACCAATAATAAAAAATGAAGACAAAACCAGACACTAACGCTTACATGAACAGATTCCTCGTTAGAGTAAAAAGTGCAGAGAAGAAGAAATTGCTATGAGAGAAGAAGCAGGTATACATAGTGAATTGGCTAATCTAGAAAAACTGGAATCTTTTGTATGATTTTAGTAAAACTAAAGACTGGATATAATAAATAACATCACAGGATACATATACCATATTAAAGTGTTAAGAGAGCTAAGCGAAAATAGACCATCCAACGTAAGGTAAAAAATAAAATAAACGGTCAGAATAAAATACAACTCCACGTCATATTTGAGATGAATTCTAGCCATGTTTTTTATTTTTTTTCCTTGTATTTAAATGGATTCTCAATTATATGGAAATTTTGTCAATAGTCTTATAACCTAATAATATCTTGCTCGATTTCTCAAGTAAGAGGTATCATATTCGAATTTTCTTCTAAGGAGAAAAAAAAAAAAGCGTATAAAACTAAAATTTATGAGTGTGTTATATATTCATATAATTGTGAGCACACGTTGATTGGAAAATTTTTTTTTTTTTTATCACACGTGGAACTTATTATAATCCAGTAAGGTTGTATAGCAATAAAAATGTTTCTCTTCGTATCCTAAACTAAACACACTCGATCACATCTCTGACACCGAGAATCTCTAATTGCATTTTCTATCACTTCATAGCGCATTCACAAGTATGTGTGAAATTTGATCGAATCTGATTACCTTTTATGGTAGAATGTTACGAATAATGGAAAATGGAGTAGATGCACATTTTTATTTGAAATATAAGTAAAAAATATACGTTTTAAGTTATGCAAATTAAGGAAAAACGTTATAACATATCAAGCATTTAGTAATACATGTATTTTTGCCCCGAAATTCATATATAGAATAAATGTCATAATACATGGTTCCGATATAAGACATGTTTGCTGCAATAAATAGGTAGTATATGTACTTATGGTAAAGCTATTATAATTTATAATAAAAAGTTAACCAAAAATGTATCTCTATTATAATTGTCCCTGTAGGTTTATATTGGAAAAATATCAAATTTAACACTTGAACTTTATAAAAAAAAAAAAGATCAATTTGGTACTTGAATTTTGAAGTGATTAATACTCAATTATATTTTTTGAGGTTATTTTTACTACTTTACTAAAATGATTTGCTCTATTTCCTAACATGAAAAAAACAGTCAGTGCTAGATAGTGTTAGCAACATTAATAAAAATCCAATCATATGCTGTTTTTTATGTGTAATGAATAGAATAAACAATATTAAGGAGGTAGTAAGAATAATTACAAAAAGCTTGATTAGGTATTAAATTAATCACTTCAAAGATAAGATATTAAATTAAATTTTTGTATAAGATTTGACTACCAAATTTTACATTTATCCCTTTATATCTATTTGGTTCCCTTCCAATTCACTTTCTTTGATTTTACTATAATCACTTTCTAGTGAAACTTTCATGTCTATCAATTTTAACCATAAAAAATATGCTAAAGTGGCGATCACCAAAACTAAGAACATCCGAATGTAATTAAAAGTCTCAAATGGTGCTGTTGAGATTAAAATGGCCTTGGGATCTCACACATTGAGAATATGAATCCATACTATTTAAAAAAAAAAAAGAAAAAAGAAAAAAGAAAAAGGAAAAAGCCTTATTATATAATATATATATATAATATAAAAGACATAATTAAAAGCTTTGTTCCTAGTTAAAACATGGCCAAGTTCAGAACTTTTGGGATTCTCTTTAGTAAGGCGACCTACCATCATTTGTTACATAGAAATATCTACTTTCTTTTTCCTCGCAATGTTCGCCATAAAATCGTGTATAGAATCATTGTGCACAGTTTCTATAATGATTCTTGGAATCCTATATTCCAATATGCTGGAAAAGTCTTCTTAACCAAACACCTTTTCGTTAGCAAAGGAACCCACCTCAATTTCTTTCCTGAAACATATTCTGTTTCTTGCTACGCCATGAGGTAACTCCACTATTAGGCAAAAAACACATATCTAGAAGCAGGTTTGCATTGATCTAGACATCACTGATTCACTATATCGATTTAAGTCCTAAATTTGTTCTCATGTGACAAAGGGCATAAGTTTTTTTTTTTCCACATAAAATGAATTTCATTCATTAAAAAAAAATTGTATTGATTATGATGGTCAATAAAAACAAACAAACAAACAAACAAACAAAGAGTTGAAAGTATACTTACCCAACCACACAAACACATATCTCTTCTAGTGACCAAATGTTCCACATAGGGAATAGAAATTCTCCTAAAACTCAACTAATTGGTGAGTAGATTAAATCCCATAAAAGGGATGTCATAATCCTGTATAAGGGATGAGAACAAAGTAAAAAACATAAATAAAAAAATACATAAAAAATCTGCTTATTCTATAAGTTACCGATAAGATAATATTTACTTGATCTTCATGCTTTGAAACCATCCGGAGTATCAATGATAGTGGAAATAATAGAATACAGCCTAGATATGATGTTATAGGTAGTAGATTTGCAGCTCTTCAGATTGGTAGTGATAGATTTGCAGTAAACAATAGAAAGAGATCTAGAAGAGAGGGGCTGCCACGTGACTGTCCCTATCTATATTAGGGTTTGTGAGAAAAACTCAGAGAGAGAGAGAGAGAAAGAGAGTATAGACATGTACCGATTATTGGAAAATATCAAGCTTCCAATTGTACTTGCATATACAACTCTCCATGTTGCCTTTTTCTGTGGAGTCTTAAAAAATCTTTTCTAAAGGAGACTTTTTTTACCCTTCCAATGGTTTTGTAAGTTGTAACTTAATGATATCTCCCTAGTCTTCAACTTCAATAAATCATGTTTAAATCCTCAATCTCATTGCAATGGCAATAAATAAATAAAGGCATTTTTTCAAAAAAAAAAAGTGTTGAACTTTTCACTTACCAATGATCGTACAACCTAGTGGCATGTGGTTATGATCCTCATCCGTGAGCTATCAAATTTGATTCCTTGTGTTGTAATGGCCTTAGTAGCTACATTATTATAACCACTAGGGAAAAAAAAACCTTCTTACCTAAAAAAAAGAAAGAAAATTATCAACTCCCCGCCCCCTAAAAGACTTTCTACTTTATCTTAGTTGGTTTCAAAGTTACTTAACTATTTTTTAAAGAGATAACATCATAAATGATATTTAAACTTTAGCAAAATATGCAATTAAGTAATTGAACTTTGGAATTGATCAAATTAAGTAGATCACTATATTACCTGAAAAACTTTAAAATTAATCAATTTAGTACTTAAAAAAATTTGATGGAGATACTATTGGCATGCACTTAAAATTCTTTCAATAACTAAATTGATAAGTTTAAAATTTAGGTGTTTAATTGATTAATTTTAAAGTTCAAGTTATTAATTGCATATTTTTGCTGAAGTTTAGGTACCATTTGTGACATTAAATCTTTTTCAAAAAATCTTATAAGTCCTATATTATTACTTTGATTGATAAAGCCGTATCAACTAATGAAAAAAGGAGAGAGAAGGTTGCTTAACGATTCCTTTGGATCTTTTGTTCCACATATTTATTCGCATAACCATCTTTGATATCAAAATTTCATGATAGTCATTTATCAATTACTATTAGATACTCCTTGTGATATTTCTGCTAGGAGTATGTGATCTACTTATGAAGTTAGAACAAACAGTAAGACATGCCTTTTTTTTCCCACCTTTTTCATTTTCATTTTTTTTTTGTGGTTTCTTTTTCTTCTTACTTTCCTTAGATTTCAATTTGTACTTTTATGTTTTCTAATTATATTATTTGACATGGCAATCACACTCATCTTTTTTTATCTACATTATCAACCTCATAGGCAAATGTATAGTATAGGTCTTATTTGTATTAAAGGGAGGAATTTGGTTAACTTTAAAAAGGGTAAATTATATTGGAAGGCATAAACATTTGGTGTTAAGTTCATTTAAGGCATTAAGATTTGCAGAGATTAAAAAAACGAACTAACATTCAAACAAATGAGTCAAATAAGGTATAGCTATTAATGTTGATCGATTCCATCAAATTTTATTATGTTAAATGCAAAATGACATGATATATTATATTTTCTTTATTTCTTCTTGACAATTAGAATTGTTTCTCGTTAAGAATTAATGAAACAAACAAAATGCTCCCATGTAAATGGAACTAGTGCGACTAAATACACAAACGTAGACTCAATGAATAAAGAAACATTTTTTTCTAGAATCTTTCTTAAGTTACTTTTTGTATGACCAAATACACAAATGTGCTATTTCTTGCAAATTGTAACCAAACAAAATCCACAACCACATTCTACAAGTCTCCTTCACATCACAATACTTCAAGTGATTATTTAAAATCTTACATTGCCTACAAAGTAAATATATGAATGAATTGATATTTATTTACGACATATGTGTAATAGTCTGGTTACAAAATAGCATCAAAGGGCCTATAATCATCAAAAAGAGCTTCTGTATGGCATGGTGAGCACCTATAAAAAAGAACACAAAATAACACACATGTACATCTAAACGAGCTCCTAGCATTCTAGTGGAAGCATATCCAAGAAACACCAGACAATAACATGTGTGCATTCAAATGAGCTCTTTCTACCTTATTGTACACATAGCAAAAAAGAGCACCACACACATGCACATATAAAAGAGTTCGAGACGACATATGTACATAAAAAGGCTCATAAAGACATAATCTTCAAAGTTAAGAACAATTTGTATTGGCTGCTACCCTGCTTCTTGCAATGGAATTTATTGCTCTTGAGCTGCCATCTTCTTAAGCACATACTCTAAGGTGATGATCATTCTGACTCTTCACAAACATATTAGCAACAACTACACCCACCAATTCAATATCATCCCAAGTATTACTCGAACTTTTCTTAACATGGATTATTCTTTTACTACTCGTCCCAGGCTGATGAAAAGATGTCAACATAAACCTCCATGTCATGGTTAAGGTAATAGATAGAAGTGACGCCATGTGCACACCATATCCCCCTCAACTACCACAATCCACTTGTGCAATTTTTACCATTCACATCTACTTTTTGAGGTTCTTATAGATGTAATGAGAGTTTTTAATTTTTTTTGGTCCTTTGCAAAGGACTACTTCAAGTGAATTTATTCATAATATTTTATTATTTTGTGTAAACTTAAGGAATGGTGTAAAAATAAACAAGAGCCATAAAAACTAAGATAGAAGTGAATGAACTTATATAAAATATCATATAAACAAAGTATTGAAATTCTTTAAGAGAGAAGATTCTTAAGTTACTGACATGGCACTTTAAAAAACTTATAGAACTCCTTATAAATATTGATACTCTTAATAGATTCCTAACAAAGACATGCCTAAAATACAAGGGATAAGCCATGGTGTGCAATGAGCGATTTTAATGAAATCTTGAATGTTAAAGAATAGTGGGGAGGAAGTATATTGGAATAAGGCTGGATTATATTGTTTGTCTAATTGTGGATGAATAGATCTCAGATTTATAAGGGCTCCATATACACTGTCTAACTTAAGGGATTGGCCAACATTATTTCCACAAATGATTGAGTTCCACCTAAGTAGAGAAATTTCATATCACTCACCTCGTTTTCTAAAATAATTATTGAACCCTTTACATATATTAAGAAAACACCATCTCAATATTAGCCTATGTGGGAGGTACATGATTCTTATCAACATTTGCAACAATTGTAGAGAGATAATGGCTCTAATTACATTAGGGTTGAAAAATATTTCCAATAAAAAGCCATGTTCTAGAATAAAATAGCCTCCAAGGATGTTTATAGAGAGGGGGCAAAAAAAGAATACTAGAAAGAATTAAAGACGCAGGAAAGGCATTAAAATTGACCCTTACAATATCTCTAATCAACCAATAAAAAGAGATGAGGAAGGCATTAATTGGAAGATGAAAGCAAGAATAAGATGGATAAAGGATGGGGAAAAGAACACTATATACTACCATGCCATGGTGAAGAAAAGAAGTAAAAACAAAATAATAGGCTTGAAGAACTCAATTAGACAGTGTATTATAATTCTGGAGGAGCTAAAGAATCATAATAATAACCACATTTAGGCTCTATCCATTTCCCAAAAGAGGACAATTACCTTAAAAGACACTTTACCATGTGAGACAAAGGGAAGATTAATTGCACACCAAATATAACAATTCAAGGAAAAAGTTTCAAATATAGAAATTTTTTGTTGCTTTACAAAGTATTGGATCATGGAAAGCCTGAGGAAAGATGAAATTCTTGCTCAATTCTTTAAAGCATTGGGTTATTCTATGGGAATTCATAGTAAATTAATTAAAAATTACCTTTCCACATAAAACATTCCTCTTAGTATCAACAAAACTTTTCTAGTCCTGATACCATGAAGAATTTGAACTTACTTAGAGGGATTGATTAATCTTATCAATTAAGCTTCATAACCAATGTGAAATCTTTAGATAACATCATCCTTTTAAGTGAGTTACTCCATAGTGGTAGCAAGAAAAGGGAGAGAGAAGGGATGGATGTTTCTTAAAATTAATTCGCAAAAATCTTATGATTTGATCAAACGGGATCTTATTGAAAATGTGTTGACAAGCTTAGGTTTTCCTCTCGAGACCATTGAATTAATTTTGGTGTATGTGAATACCACCAAATTCAAGTACTTCTAGATGGAACTGTTTTACCTCCTTTTGTACCATGATGACACAGTGTGGAAAGCGCAAACACATAGATTTAATCACAATGGATGAATCAAGAATTCAAGATTGCATTAAAGACGCAAACTTTTTGAGAAAATCTCTAAAAGAAGTGTAATACAATGTAAAAATATCAAAGTCTAATGAAAAAAGGTCGAAACTTGTCTATATATACTCTAACAAGAAACCCTAGAACGAAATAATAAAAGCTAAGTTGATTAAAAGTACACTAGCCCAATGCTGGCAATGTAGACAACATACCCCGACGATGTAAAAATGTATGCTGGCGACTTAGGAGCCAGCGTTAAACTTTTGCTCTCTGGAGAACTTGTACACTTACCAAATGCCGGCGGTGCACAACTTGAAAGCCGGCGGCCTTGCTTTCAATACCGGTGGCATACTAGTTGACACATGACCAAATTTCAAGGTTGATCTTCTAAGTCAGCAACCTTCTTCACTCTAGCCCTCCTTTGCTTCTTTGCCTTTAATTTCTTCAAGAATGATTCAACAACTTCCTCTACATCACATTATATATATGTATGTATGCAAAGGAGATTCAATATCCTCCTATATCTTCATATTCTCCATGGAGATGCTACGTCAGTATATTTAGATGATGGTCCAAGGAGATTTATGGGAGCCAAGTGAAAAATTTGAGGTATGCCAGGTAAATTTTCACATTTTGTGACGTGAATGATGTGATACTAATGGCAAAAACAACAGCTAAGTCAACAAACACCATAAAGAAAGAACAAGAAAATTTTAGGAGCTGGTTAGGGCTCAAAGTTAATTTGGTTAATTCAATGATTGCTTTATAAAAAAATATTTTATGGTATGACAGAATAATAAACATATTATTAATCTTAAGGCAACAAACTTAATAGACTCTTACATATGATACCCATTACAAAGGGGAGGAAAGTGGACAATTTGAGGACTTAGATGAGAAAGATCCAAAAGAGTTTAATAGGTTAAGAAGGAAGATTATTCTAGGCTTTGAAGATTTAAAGTAAATTATAGCCAAATTCACTGAGGTATTCATTAGAAAATTAGTCATTGGAAGATTTAGTGTTAGGGCAAAAATGGGAGAAAATGGAAAATAATATAAATCAAATGACTTGAATAACTCATAAATATGAGCTATTGAACATAATGCATAGACTTTACTTGCAATTAATACTCTTGTAACAAACCCCTCATGATATTTTGTCCTTGTACTTTATTTGTCAATTTCCTTGTGAAAGTGTTGAGTAGTTCCATTATGTTTCTTATTGGAAACACTTTGTAGGGAGCTATTGTCGATTAATTTGAGTATTTTAGTAAGAGTTAAAGTTGTGCCTTAAGTGTATTTTGTGTTTAGTTATATGAGGCATTATTTGAGTTAAAATTTTAGGTGACCTGGTATTGTGTTGTTGTAGTGTAACTTAGAGTAATTTGATTGAGTTTAATAAAAGTATATGTGAAATTCTATTGGGAGGCATTTATGATCATGAGTGTTAGTGCAATCAGCACTCCATTTTGAATTGCAACTCTTTCTCTATATCACTATATCTTTTATTTTTTGCGCTTTACTTTACATTGCCCTAATTTTGTTTAATTTATTAAATTGCTTCTTTTAGGCATTAAAATTTTAAAAATAGATAGAACTTATTGTAAACCTCAATTCATTTATTTCTTGAGTTTTAGTCTAGTAATATTATCAATTTCACAAGAAGAAGACATGTAAGTAGTGAGGAAGATAATATCCAGTTTGTGTTATCCAATCTTTAATAAATGAATGGTTGTGACTTGTGAAAAAAATATATGTATTTCGATTGTAAGTTTTATACAAAATCCCAATATCAATATTAGATATCCCCTTTCACTTGGACATGTCACGGTTCGAATCCGAATCAGGATCCGGATCAGCATCAGTATTTCATAACCGTAACCTTGTCCACTTTCACCCAAATTTCGGAATATGAATGCCGTTGATCCCGCCAAACTTGACCGAGACCCCACAAACAATTAGAAAAGGTACCTGCTCTCCAGCTCATTAATTCTCTTCTAGTTCTTCTACAGCTTCTAATTCCAGTCGTTTCATTTAAATTGTTTATAACTTATTTAAGTGTCCCATAAGTATGATAAATATAAAAATAATTTTTTATATGGAATAAAGAATATAAAAACAAAGCTAACGGTATCATTGATGAAGTTCACAACTTGTCGTCACACGTGGGCTGCTGGTTTCTTTTCGTTCACACTTTGGTTTTGTTCGTCGGCCTCAAGGCTCGACGCTCCTCTCCAAGACTTATCATTTTTTTTTAAATGAAAATCCGCGCCACGTATTGTCTGGTTTTTTTATTCCTCAGAATGCTTAATAACAATATTACGATATAACCCCTAACTTACAGTTACTCTAGCTTGGCTATTTAAATTTATCAAGTTTGAGTTTGGGCTTAAGTTGAACTTTTTATTGAGTTTGAAAATCAGACTTGATTTGGTTAGTTTAGAACATATTTTATTTTAAACTCAAGCTCAAGTCATTTTTCAGGTGCGAAAAGTATATCTGCCCATACACACACACACTAGGACAAATGTTAAATTTGATACATAAACTTTGCATAAAAATTCAATTTAGTACATGAACTTTAAACTAGTAAATTAAATACTTAATCACAATTTTTATGGTTTTTTTTACTACTTTTTTAATACCGTTTGCTTTATTTGCAAATGCCAAAAAAAAAAAAAAACACAACATATTGAATTTTTACTAATACTCTTAATACCATCTAACACTGATTGGTTGTTTCTTCCGTGTCAAAAAACAAATAAACAGAAATAGTGTTAATGAGATAGAAAAAATAGCCACGAAAACTTCGAATTAGGTATTAATTTCCACTTCAAAGTTTTGATATTGAATTGAATTTTCATACAAAGTAAATATATCAAATTTGAAATTCTCCCTATATATCAAGTATAAATTATATATATATATATATATAATATGTTACACACATATATATAACCCATGAGCCTATTAATGAGCTTGCCTGTGAGATTTTTCTTGAGCCTAAATCTTAGCTTAAACTTGGTTTATTTAGTTAAATAAGTTTTCTTTGAGCTTTGGACTTGGCTTGTATGCTAATTAAGTTCAAGGCAAGTCAAGCTTGAATAGCTTATAAGTGTTTGATTCATTTATATCCTTACTTATGAGTTATGACTTAATCTATTATCAATAGATGCTATATACAATTTATTATTATATACTAATAGTCGTGAAAACTTTAATTAGGTACCAAATTTACTACTTTAAAGTTTGATATAAAGCTGAAATTTTGTGTAAAGTCAAGATATCAAAGTTGGCATTCTCCCTATATATTAAGTAGAAATTTGTTTTTAGTGTAAATTATATATCTATATATAATATGTCAAACACACACACACACACATAGAACCAAAGCTTATTAGCGAGCCTGCTTGTGAGATTTTTCTCGAGCCTAAACGAGTTTGCTCACCAACCAAATCTAACCTTAAACTTGGTTTATTTATCTAGATGAGTTTTGTTTTGAGCTTTGGAATTAGCTCATATACTAATCGAGCTCAAGACAAGTCAAGCTTGAATAGCTTGTAAGTAGCTCGATTCATTTGTAGTCTTATCTATGAGATATGACTTAATTTATTATCAATGATGCTATAAACAATTTATTATTTATATGCTATAGGATGCACATACATAACAAATGTTAAAGAAAAATCTAAAAAATTATTCAAAAAGGTGAATTGCATTGAAACATTTGAATTTAAATGACAGTTTTCACATAGATATTCTATCACAAACTATTTTATAATAGGATAGAGAATTAGTTTGCCAATTTTATGTAATTAAACTTCCTTTACTCTTAGATAATACTAGAAGGCAAACTCTTACATTTGTGCGTAAAATACATATATATTACTATAACAAAAGTGCATTTAATTTAGAAAAGATACGAATTGCAAAAGGAAAAAGCAAAACAGAAAGAAAGCAAAAGAATGCATAAAAAGGTTGGTATTTACCTAAGGAGTAATGTATACAAAAGATTGGTATCTATCAAAGGAGTAATGAGTACAAAAGATATTTTGTATTTTCATTTACCCTGTGTCCACTTAAGATAAAACAATGCTTGGTTTGAAAATTGACTCCTGCTTAAAATAAAAATTGCTGAAACAAATTGATTTGCAATTGCCCTAATTGGCACCTACCAATTGGGTTAGCCAATTGGCTCAAATGGGCATATACTTACATTGGAAGGATGTGTCAAAACAATTACTATAATAATAGTGGTGAAATAGACATAAGGACAAACCTTTTTTCTCTAGTATCTTTTCAATTGAAAGAACTGTATGCACTTTTCCCAATTTTTTTTATGTGGACCTTGGACAAAGAAGGAAAGTAGGAATAATGTCCATTGAGGACAATTGGCAAATGTGAAAGCAAACTATGCACTCTTCTTTTGCCAAAGCATAGTGTTCTAACTTTGTTTGAATATAAAGAAGAAAGTTAGGGGATTCGACATGAGACCCATAAGAAAACTCTATTTCCCTTGCGGAGACAACTATTAGATATACCATCCATATGTGTGTGTAATTGTAATTGTAAACCTTAGACTTAAAATTCTTGATGACTAGGTAAGGATAATATTTGAATAATCTTAAACTGGTCAAGATTTATGTAGACCTCCATGGATGGTGAATCCATATAATTCTAGTGAATAATGTTTAAGAATACTGATTTAGGATTAGTCTAATTCAATTATCCATGTCTTAGTTTGCCTTCTTAATCTTATAATAAATAAATAAATAAAGATGAATACAGAGGATTGATTGCAGTTAGAAGGGGTTGAATTTTTGTATATATTAGTGGGAATAGTAAGAAAAAATAATTATAAAGAAAACAAACTTATTAGTGATTTTACGTTTGAAAAATTTCAAGTTATTTAGCTATAATAATAGTAGTATTTATTTCACTTATGGCAAGATTCGCAATTTCATCTTCAAGAGCATTGTTAGGATTTTATTTAAATGAGAAAGAGCTCAAGAGAAGGAAAGGAAACTCACATCTCTAGCTTCTTTGGCTCATTAAGATATTTATAAACCATATATATATATATATATATATAGAATGTATTAGTAATATCATTAGATATGACATGTTGTAGATTAATTTGATAAATTAAATCATTAGAGGGTCATTTTCATTGATAAAAAAAAAGAATAACCGATTGAGTCTAATTATTAATTAATTCGAATTTTCATTTTGTAATACTACTCCTATCTTCATAAGATCAGAAGATAGTTACGTAAAATATAATTCTAACGGCTAGTTTGACAATTCATATGGAGTTATCTCACAAATTTTCAATCAGACCAATTCTAATGGTATAAAACTTTTAAGTTATAAGCCTTGCAACTAGTGCTTACTTATTTCTAAACACGAAAACCTTTTTTTCATAAAAAAACACATCTCATTTAGATCTTCCAATGAAAATACAATGTTATCAAAATCAAGTTAAATCCTTTGGTTCGATCTGATTTAATTTGATTTCCTTTAACTCTCTAATATTTCTCAATTTCTTTAACTTGATTGTTTTAACAACTAATATGTCTAGATCAAATGCTAGATTGGTCCAAGAAAATTATCATGTCATCATAATTTTCCAAATATTGACCACAATATTATTTGCAAACAGCTTGGATGATATCTTGGATCACGGTAACTGAAATTGGGCAAAGGGCAAAGGAGGGAAAGAAAAAAAAAAAAGGTAAAGAAGCCACCAATTACATATGGTTACTCTTTTTTTTTCGGTGGTTCTACATGGTTTATTTGCTAGAAAAGCTACATCACATTCGCATCTATCGAGACACTTTATCTGATTTGATTCAACAATAAAAGGAAAAAGTGACACCCAACGTTGCCAACAGTAATCAACCATTATAAACAAGTACAAAATCAATTTCCATCTAAAAGCCAATTTATTATATCTTTTTATATTTATTTTATAATGAATGAGTTTTTTCTTTCCATTGCAATTTAGGTTATACATTTAATTATGATGACTTTTGAGGGAAATATCGAATTTCGTTTTACATCCATGATTTACAGTTGAACAATCCTTTCTTTGATAATTAAAGTACAATTACAATAAACTGAAATAATAGTCTAATCAATAAAAATTAGCTATGGCAAAACATATACAGATATATTTTTTTTCCTACCCCAGAAAAAAAATTAAAAATAGAAAATTATATAAATATATATATATGATAATTGTAACGAGCACAATGAAATTGATTTCCACATTCTAGATCTATTACAATGACAAAACCACAATTGAAATGATGAAAATTTTAAATTTTATTCATCGGTTTCAACTTCCTACATTACACATTGACAGAAAGGTATACAGAAAAGGGAACTAAAAAGTGGAAAACTAGAAACAAAAGACTAATAAAATTTAAATTAGATCACTTTAAAACAAATTAATGATCATAAATTTAAAATCAATTAATTACCAGTTTACAAAAATAATAACCTTCATTTTGCTTAAAACTCCCCCAATTTTTTTCATTTTTCTTCTCCCATTATCTGCTCTTTTTTTTTTATAAACATTTTCCTTAATTTAATCTATCGCTTTTAAATGAAAATCCGCGCAACAAATTGTCTTATATTTTTATCCATTAGAATGCTTAGTAAGGAAATTACGATGTAATCTCTAACTGAAAGCTATATAATGTAGCAAATAATCCGAGTCGAATCAAATGAAGCTATTAAAAACTTAAGCTCAAATTTTTTAAAAGTTGTTGAGTTTGAATTTGGGCTCAAGTTAAACTTTTTATTGAGTCTGGTCGGACTTGAACTTTGTTAGTTTAGATGAATATATTTTAATTTAAACTCAACTTGGGGTCATTTTTTCAGCTATGAAAAATACATATAGATATATATGTATACTAGGATAAATGTTAAATTTGGTACATAAACATTGCAAAAAATATAATTTGATATCTAAATTTTAAACTGGTAAATTTAGTACTTAATTAAAGTTTTTGTGGTTTTTTTTCTACTTCTTTAAATTGGTAAATTTAATACTAATTGGTTGTTTCTTTCATGTTAAGGAACATAGTAAACAAATGTTAGTAGGATAGTAAAAATAGTCACAAAAACTTCGTTTAAATAGTAAATTGACCACTTTACTATTCTAGTATCAAATTGAATTTTAATGCAAAGTTAAGATATCAAATTTGATAATCTCCCTATATATTAAGTAGAAATTAGTTTTTTTATATAAATTATATATTTATATATAATATGTCATACACACACACATATACATATAACCTACGAGCCTATTAGTGAGCTAACTCATGAGATTTTTCTTGAGCCTAAATGAGTCTGCTCACCAACTTAAACCTTAGGTTTATCTAGTTAAATGAGTTTTGTTTTGAGCTTGGATTTAGCTCATTTACTAATATGAGTTTAAGGTAAGTCAAGCTTGAATAGTTTGCAAGCAGTTTAACTCATCTGTAACCTTACCTATGAGTTATGACTTAATATATTATCAATACATGCTATATAAAATTTATTATTTATATACTAGAGGATGCGCATATATCACAAGTGTTGAAAAGAAAGATGTAAAAATGATCCAAGAAAGTGAGTTGCATTGAAACTTTTGAAATTTAAATAATACTTTATGCATAATTACTCTATCACAACTTATTTTATTATAGGAAATTTTGTGTAATAAAACTTCCCCTTTTCTTTTACATTCATGCGTAAAATACATATATATTACTCTAATAAAAGTGCATTTAATTAGAAAAGATACGAATTGCAAAAGGGAAAAAGCAAAAAGAAAGAAAGCAAAAGATTGCAATTTATCTATGGAGTAATATGTACAAAAGATATTTTGTATCTTCATTTACCTTGTGTGCACTTAAGGTAAAAATAATGCTTGATTCCTACTTAAAATAAAAATGATTGAAAACAAGTTTGATTTACTGTTGCTCTAATTGCCACCTACCAATTAGGTTAGCCAATTGGCTCAAATGGGCATTTACTTACAATGGAAGAATGCTTTAAACAATTACTACAATAATAGTGGTGGAATAGACATATGGAACAACCTTTCTCTATAGTATCTTTCAATTAAAAGAAGGAGTGATGTTACGAAAGTTATTTGAACTTTGCCTAAATATTTAGTAAACTACATGAATTTTCAATTAGTCAATTTACTACCTAATCCAAGTTTTCATGGACACATATACTACTTGCTCTAATTCCATTCACACCGTTAGCTGGTGTGGTACTTCCAACCTATAGGTCTTGCCACGTGTCGGTTGACATGGCAATTTATTATTTTTAAGTGTTTTATCATTATATTTGAGTTTATTTCATGTTTAACCATTATTTTAAAAAAATATTACATAAATACAAATTGGATAAAAATAATTTAATAATTACCATTGCTATAACACATGTTTTTGTGTATTACATGTTGAACAAGCGACACATGTGCAGTGATTTAACGTGTATCACATATGCGATATACATTTAGACCTATATCTCTTTTCTAATATGTGATATAACTATTTTTATAAATTTGACTCTATATCATCGCTATATCTCTTCTTCAACATACAATATATAAATTTTTATATCACTTCTTCAATATGCAATATAGAGGTGGTAATTTAGCAATTTTTTTGTACAATTTTTATTTTTGTAATTTTTTTTTGTAAGAACAATAGACATGTGTTTCACCCTATTTTATTTATTATGATAATAACGGTAAAAAAATATTATTTTGGTATAACAGTTTTCAATTTTTTTATGGACTTAACAATTGCATATTACATAGAAGTCTAAGAATTGAGAAATTAATTAAGTGGGACAAACTTCTTGCTTAATCTCTTCAAAAATTCAAAAGAAATTAACAATGGAACGTTGGAGAAAACTAAGTCGTCTTTTATCCTCTTCATGTAGATTTCCATTACAAGATTTGAAATCTCAACATTGTTCCTATTTCAACAATATCAAACAACCATCTCTAGATAATAATCATAATCCATTAATTAAAAACCACATTTACACACAAACATAACTAAGAAGTTCAGTAGTGAAGGACCCAAGCAATTACCACTTAATCTTCAATCAACCCAACATGATAAGCTTTGTCTAAATACAAGCAGACCACAACCAAGCCAACAAACATTGAGACTCGAGCTCCTAATTACAGGCCGATCAGTAGTTATTGACTAACTTCGTGTAGCTCGACTTCAGCACGTGTAAGCAGGGACATCAAGTGCTTACTACTAATGCTGAGTTGCAAATGGCGAATTGCTATAACTGAGATCCAAGCAAGAAGACAACAACCAGACCAACAATAGAGGCACACCTAAACATCAGTTGCAGCCGAGCCCTATTGATTAGATAGAGCATTAGTACCGACCATTGAACAAAGGTAATGTAAATAGAGAATAAGCTTCTTGGAGCTCTATGTGAATGAGCAATGCCTAGTTTAAATACCTAACTAGTTACTTTGTTTTTAACAAACCTTTATCATATTTGGTTTTAAAAATGAAAAATAGAGGTAGGTTTGTGTCTCTGTTTAGTAGAAGTTTGTGGTGTTTAGTGGTGAAGGTAGGTTTTGGTTGTGTGTGCGGGTTTGTGTCTGTTTTTCTCTCTTTAGCCAACTCTTCTGTCCTTCTCTAGAAACCCATCCCAAAACCCCCATCCAATACACCACATAAATACCATACCTCCACTACCACAACAACCACCACTCCCCTGCTAATCATGGCACCACACCACCACCTTCTTATCTACCCAGCAATCCTAAACAAACTCAAAAGCACACATGCAACACTAAAGCAGCACCCCCAAATTGTTTGCCATTCTATCATGCTTGACAACCACTGGTTGAATTTCCTTAGCTGGTTTGGCTTTGTGAATACTTATTGTCCCACAATGTTGATTTTTCAAGAGTCCTTCCAATTTAGAATGTACCATAGCGCAAGCCACGGATGAAATACCAGGCCATAAGACGTAAATTAGTATAGGTTTAATGAGTGCGTGTTGTTGTAGGCTCATTGTGTTTGGGCTTAGTTGGTTGTGTCTGAGAGACTTAGAAGTTTCTTTTATTATTAAATATATTAATTATAGCAATAATAAAATCTAAACTAAGAATAAAATAACAATTGCATAAGTGATTACTATAATCTTAAATATAATTTAAAATAAAATATAAATAAAATATCATAGGGCAATTTTTTGTAGGTAGAAAGTGCCATATCAGCTAATAAACTTAACAAAGTATTTAATTACTAAGTAAAAGTTTATATAGTTAAATGAATATTTAGGTAAAGTTGACACAATATTTATGGCATTAGCCCTTAAAAGAAGTACATGCACTTTTCTTAACTTTTCCCATGTAGACCTTCGACAAAGAAGGAAAGTTGGAATAGTGCGAAAGCACACTATGTACTCTTCTTTTGCCAAAGCATAGCGATCTAACTTTGTTTTGAGTATAAAGAAGAAAGTTGAGAGAGTCGATTTCCCATTATAGGATGATGAGGCCCATAAGCAAACTTTATGGAACAAACTATTAGATAGACTACCCCTATTTTATGCACAACTGTAATTGTAAACCTTAAACTTCAAAATCTTGATGACTAGGTTTATGTAGGTCTCCCGGGATTGTGAATACATATAATTATTCTAGTGAATAGTGTTTAAGAGTGGTGAGCCTTTTTTTTTTTTTTTTTTTTTTTTTTTTTTTTTGGCCAAAGTTTAAGAATAGTGAGTTTAGTATTAGTTTGATTCAATCATCCATGTCCTAGTTTGCCTTATAGTTTGTCGCCTTCATCATTAAAAAAAAAAAGAAAGAAAAAACGAATACAGATGGTGATTGATTACAATTAGAAAGGGTTGAATTTTTGTATAGTCACTGGGAATAATAAGAAAAAAAAAATAATCATAAAGAAAACAAAGTTATTAGTGATTTTATGTTTGAAAAATTTCAAGTAAAACTTATTTGGTTATCCATTTCATCTATAGCAAGATTTCAAATTTCATCTTCAAGAGCATTATTAGTTATGTTATTTAAATGAGAATGGGCTACTTTTAGCTTCTTTGACTCATTAAGATATTTATAAACCAAATAAATTTGTCTGCCTATTATTATTATTATTATTAGATTTATCACCAGATATGACATGTTGCAAACTAATTTAATAAATTTAATCAATAGAGAGTCATTTTCATTATAAGATATAGGGAGAGCACAACCGATTAAGGTTTATTATTAATTAATTCAAATTTCTAGTTAGTAACACTACTCCTATCTTCATAAGATCAGAAGTTTATAGGGAGTTATCTCACAAATTTGCAATCAGACCAACCCTAATGACATAAAAATTTTAAGTTATAAAAGCTTTGTTGTCAGTGCTTTTTAGTTTTTGAACATGAAAACTTTTTTACATGGCACATCCATCTAAAATCTACAAATGGAAATGCAGTGTTGTTAGGTTACGTTAGGTTGAGCTGTCCGGTTTAATTCGGCTCAACTGATTGAACCTAACCTAATCTTAATAGTGATATAATTGCAATGCAATCTAATTTAAGTATTAACCCTTCCACCTCATTTTTCCATTAATCTTCACCCTTTTAAATGTCCGGATCAAAATCAAATCCCTGTACCGATACCGACTAACATTTTCAAATCACTGTAATTTCCTAATATACACCATTATTATTTGCAAACACCTCGGATGATGTCTTGGATCACGATAACTGAAATGGGAAAAGGGGAAAAGAAAGAAAAGTAAAGAAGCCACCAGTTACATCTATCGAGACACTTTAGCTGACTCAAAAAAAAAAAAGAAAAAAAGGCCACGCTCCCACCGTTGCCAGCAATAATTAACCATTATAAATAAGTACAAAATCAATTTACTGTCAAAAAGCCATTATATGTGTTACGCAAGTAAAGAAAATGGCAGCCACAGCACGCAAAGCAAACTTTATTATATCGCTCTACATATATTATTTTATTATAAACAAGTTTATTCTTTCCCGTTGCAGTTTAAGTTATACATTTTAATTATTATTACATTTTAACGAGTAATAACGATCGAATTTCGTTTTATATTCATGATTTACAGTGAAACAATCCTTTTCTTTGATAATTAAAGTACAATTACAATAAACTGAAATAATAATCTAATCTATAAAAAATTGCGAAGGCAAAATTTTAATTCCTTGCTACCCCAGAAAAAAAAATTAAAATTAATGATTAGTAATTATATATATATATATATATTATTATATGAAAATTGTAACGAGTACAATGCAATTTCCTTTCCACATTCTAGATCTATTACAATGGCAACCACAATTGAAATGATGGAAATTTTAAAATTTTATTCATCGGCCTGAACTGCCTACATTACACATTGTCAGAAAGTTATAGAGAAAAGGGAAATAAAAAGTGGAAAATTAGAAACAAAAGAGTAAAATAAAATTAAAATTAGATCACTTTAAAACAATTTAATGATCATAAAGTTTAAAATCAATTAATTACGAGTTTACAAAAATAATAAACCTTCATCTTGCTCGAAACTCCTCCAATTTTCTTCATTATTCTTCTCCCATCATCTGCTTCTTCCTTCTCATGAAGATCTTTCCCTTTTTACTTCCTTAAAACTTGTTTCACAAGACAATTCTCAGGACCAAAATCAGAATACACGACAAACTAAAGCTTGAACTCCATAATTGGACAGAACTTGACGCAGAGGCAGGAGGAGGGATATGATAGTAAAAGGGAAAGTACGGCACTATTGGGTTCGGCGGTGGCGGTGCCGGATAATTGTTGTAATTGGGTGGCGGAAAATACTCTCCACCGCCACCACCGCCGGAGGATGGTGGCGGAGGATTGCTGCTGCTGCCCTGAGAGGATGGAGGAGGAGGAGGAGGAGGGTAGTAAACTGATCCTCCACCAGAGGAGCCGGGGGAAGAAGGTGGTGGTGGGCAGGGGGTGGAGGAGGAAGGTGGTGGAGGAGAAGGAGGTGGTGGTGAAATTTGGCCACATGGGTTGTCACAGGCAGAGCACATAGTGCATTCTATTTGATCTTTTGAGTGTGTAATGAGGTTTGTTGAGGAGGACTTACACATACTAGGTAGTGTAATCATGAGTAGAGCGAGAAGAGAGAATGGTGTTGAGTGATGTTGTTCTTGCTGCGGTTTCCATCTCTTAATGGGATGTGTGTGAATATTGTGGGATGTTCCAGTTGGGAGTGTCTTATTATAGTGTGTGGTGAAATTTCTCAAAAGATGAGAACAGACACGGGTTTTTTGGATTATTGTTTTGGCGTCATTTTGGCATGAAATCGATACTGAATCGATATGTTACCGATAAAAAAACTAATAATTCTATTTATAAACTAATCAAACTGAATCAATATTAAACATATACCAATCTGATAATGATAAAAAACTGAAAATCCAAACAGGCCCTTAAGGGAAAAAGTGTGTGGCAAGGTGGCAAGTGCACAGCGCGAAATGAGAACGGACGCCCTTAAGTTTTATTATGCACTGTTCTGTTGTATTCGTATAGATGATATTCTTAAGATGGCAAGTAATTTCTGAGGTGGGTAGGGCACTAAACCGGGTTCATACCAGGACAAGTACTGGTTTGTTCTCAGTCGAATAATGTAAATCGGACAGGCACGTGAGTCTAGTTGGGCTCGAGCTCGACGTGATGAGCTTTCGGCCAGATTGAGCTATGTGCTTCTATAGTGGCTTATCATTTTTCCAATGATATCTAGGTAGGAGAATAATCCTATCATTTATCCATGTCTTGTTTGAATGGGTAGAAATTAGATGAGTGTTCAAGTTCATAAGGTAGGATATGATCTATAAATGATTGGATAGCTTTTTCAGATAGAGACAAACAATTTTTTAAATTTTTTATAACAAATTATTTATTAAGAAATAGAGATGATTCTCATGAAAAGATTAAATAAAATCTTACATATCCTAGAAATCACGCATCAAGAAAGTAAAAGGATGTAACACAAACAAGAAGTTGATATTACTCACAACCACTCGTTGGTGTTTGAACTCGCTACAATCCAAAGATTGATAAGAGTAAAATTCGGCACAATCACAAATGATTGATAAGAATTAGGGTTTTCTCTAAAAGAAAGAAGTTTCATTCAATTCACCAAATCTCTCTATTACATCAATGAAACTTCCTATTTAACTAATTCCTAATATGTAAAACAGGAAAGATATCTAAAGACAAAAATAAGAAAGTAACAAAAATATCAATCTCTATCAGGATGATAAAATAAGAAAGTAACTAATAAAAGAAAGATTTAAATATGTCTGAAATGGGAAAGTAGATTTAAATCTATTTAAAAGCCATTCTAATTCATGCGCCAAATATCGCAAAGTGATCCATGAGCATAAACTTGATCTAAGTGACATCATGATGTCCACTGATGTTAAGCAAGCTCTGTTGAGGCCATGGTTGAGGGCTCGATCAAGGACATGCTAGGGCTCGACCAGTTTTGTGGAATCAAACAACTTTTGTTAAGAGCATGGTTGAGGGCTCGACCAATGACTTCTTGGGCGCAGCGGCTTCCAATTTGGCCTCAATGACTTCCAATGTATGATTCCTTAGATGTTATCATAGATATGGTTGATGGCTCGACAAAGGGTCCTAGGGCACGACAATTCCCAGATTCTCCCACTGTTGAGGCACAAGTCAAAGGCTTCTTTCCTCTACTTTAATTACTCCATTCATTCTATTCTTCCTTCAATGTTAACAGATTATAGTCTACATATTCATGCTCCACATGTTATCCATAGGTCAAGATAAATATCTCTTCAATTTGCTCCAAACAATCTGTCATCACTCTGAACACTAGATTTTGCAATCCTTTAGCTCTCGACCTTGTAATAAGACCTTTAAGTCAATTCCCATCATCTACACAGGGTTGATGGAGATTTGTCCTCAAATCTAATGGTTCCTCTACAACATAATCCTCATCATGAGGACCATATGGTAAGAGATCAGAGATATTAAAAGTTGCAGAAACTCCATAGTTTCCTGATAAATCAAGGCGATAAGCATTATTGTTAATCTTCTCAATGATGCGAAAAGGACCATCCAATCTAAGTGATAGCTTCTGAGACTTTCTTATTAGGAAATCCGTCTTTCCCAAGATGAATCTAAACAAGATCTCCTTGATTAAATGTCTTCGTTCTTTTATGCTTATTCCCTAATTGTTTCTGTCGCTCTTGAGTCTTCTTAAGATGCTCATAAGCCTTTGCATGAATTTTCTAAGTCCTTCGTGCTTGCTCAACTCCACTAATACTTTCCTCCTTTGCAGATGGCCTTGCTACTAATTCTATAGGAAAAGTGGGGTTATAACCAATATAACTTCAAATGGAGATTTTCCAACAAAACTATATGTTGTCTTATTATAAGCAAATTCAATAATAGGTAGGCACAAATCCCAATCAATAAGATTCTTGCCAATTGTAGCTTGAAGTAAGGTACTAGTAGTTCAATTAACAACTTCTGTTTGTCCGTCTGTCTGAGGATGACACAAAGTGTTATACATCAATTTAGTTCCTAGTACTTTCCATAGAGTCTTCTAGAAGAAATTGAGAAATTTGACATCCCTATCAGATGCGATGCTATAAGGGACACCATATAATCAAACAATTTCCTGCAAAAACAAGTTAGCAACATACAAAGCATCATTTGTTTTATGATAGGGTAGAAAATGTGCCATTTAACTAAATCAATTCACAACAACCATGATCAAATCTCGAGCTCTCTGTGTTCTAGGCAATCCCAAAATAAAATCCATACTAATATCACTCTAAGGCCGTATAGGTAAAGGTAATGGCATGTACTCTCTCGAAGACTCTTTCTTCCCCTTCGCTCTCTTATCTCTCAATCACTCGATGAACATCTTTCATCATTCCTTAATAATTCTAATGTCCTTTGCCCCTCTAATGTCTAGATAATCCACCTGCATGTGCCTCACGCATTAATAATTCTCGAACGGTTTTAGTTGGAATACACAACTTCCCATATCTATACAGAAATCCATCTGTCAAATGATATCCTTCCATGGCCATCCCTCTCATAATTTTAGTCATAATATACCCAAAATTGACATCTCCAGCATACTGATTCTTCATTAACTCAAACCCCAACATTTTAGTTTATAGAGATGTAATAAATAAGAGCATATCTTTCTAATGGTGCATCAACAACCACATTGGTATTCCTTTTCTTGTACTTAATAACATAAGCAAAGCTCTCCAAAAACCTTACCCATTTTGCCTGTCTTTGAGATAGTATTTGTTCACCCTTATAATACTTCAGAGTTTGATGATCGGTATAGATGATAAATTCCTTAGGATGATGTTGTCATACCGTGAGAGCTCGAATCAAAGCATAAAACTCCTTATCATATACAGAATAATTCAATGTAGCATAAAATAGGCGATAGGTCGCTTTTCCTGCATCAATATTGCACCAACTCCGACTCCCTAAGCCTCACATTCTAGCTCAAAAGGCCTTCTTAAAATTTGGTAGTGCTAACATAGGAGCGCTAGTCAATTTAGCTTTGATCGCATCAAAACTCTTTTGTGTCTTATCACTCCATACAAATGTAACATTCTTCTTAGTAAGCTTAGTGAGTGGACTCACAATATTATTGAAATTCTTGATAACCTTCGATAAAATGACGTAAGTCCATAAACTTCTGACTTCAGTAACCGATGTAGGTGCAGGCCAATCAACAGTCTCTCGAATCTTTTCATCATCTACTCGAATTCCTGCTCCAGAAACTATAAATCCCAAAAAGATAACCTCTGATTGACAGAAAGCACACTTCTTCAAATTGCCATATAGCAACTCTAAACACTGCTCATAAATGATTCACATAACTATCCAAGTCTCTGTTATATACCAAGATATCATTGAAATACACTACTAAAAATTTTCCTAGGTGTTTTCTCAACACATGGTTCATAAGCCTCATAAAAGTACTAGACGAATTGGTTAAGCCAAATGGCATTACCAGCCACTCATACTAATCATGTCTGGTTTTGAAAAGTAGTTTTCCACTCGTCTCCTACTCTCATCTGTATCTAATGATAACCACTTTTAAGATCTACCTTTGAAAATAATTAAGCTCCATTCAATTCATCCTACATATCATCTCAATGTGGAATAGGGTAACGATACATGATGGTAGTCTTATTAATGGTTCAACTATCAATGCACATTCTCCATGCCCCATCTTTCTTTGGTACCAACAAGGCCGGTACTACACAAGGACTAATACTTTCTTTGACATATCCTTTTTCTACTAATTCATCAACCTGCCTCGTCGTTTCTTTTGCTTCTTCAAGATTCATTCGATATGCTGGTCGATTGGGTAAAACAACCCTAAGTTATAAGTCTATAACATGTTATATTCATCTTATAAGTAGTAACCTTGTAGCAAATCTTCAAGAAATACATCAGCATATTCTGACGACAGCTGTTGAATCTTTCAGAAAAAGGATGATATGCCTAGAAGGATAATCACTAAGATATCACTAACGGCAAGGAAAAAACGTAATAATGAATCTTACGTATCCTAGAAATCACAGACCGAGAAAGTAAAAGGATGCAACACGAACAAGAAGTTGATATTATTCACAACCACTTGCTAGTGTTTGAACTTGCCACAATCCAAAGATTAGTAATAGTAAAATTCACCACAATCACACATGATTGATAAGAATTAGGGTTTTCTCTAAGAGAAAGAAATTTCATTCAATTCATCGAATCTCCCTATTACATTAATGAAACCTCCATTTATACTAATTCCTTATATGTAAAATCAAGAAAGATATTTAAAGACAAAAATAAGAAAGTAACAAAAATATCGATCTCTATTAGAATGATAAAATAAGAAAGTAACTAATAAAACAAAGATTTAAATCTGTCTAAAACAGGAAAGTAGATTTAAATCTATCTAAAAGTCATTCTGATTCACGCACCAAATATCATGGAATGATCCATGAGCATAAAATTGATTTAAGTAACATCGCGATGTCCATTGGTGTTAAATAGGATCTATTGAGGTCGTGGTGAAGGGATTGATCAAGAACATGCTAGGGCTCGACCAATTCTATGGAATCAAATAGATTCTGTCAAGGGTATGGCTGAGGGCTCAACCAATGACTTCTTAAGCACAATCACTTTCAGTTTGGCCTTGATGAGTTCCAATGTATGATTCCTTGAATGTTATCACAGATATGGTGAGGTTTCAACCAAGGATCTCAAGGCACGACAATTCCCAAATTCTCCTACTATCAAGGCACAAGTAGGCTTTTCCTCTACTTTCATTACTCTATTCTTTCTGTTCTTCCTTCAATGTTAACAGATTATACTCCACATATTCATACTCCACATGCAATCCATAGGTTGAGATAAATATCTCTTCATTTTGCTTCAACCAATTTGTCATCACTCTCAACACTAGATTTTGCAATCCTCTAGCTCTCGACCTTGTAATAGGACCTTGAAGTCGATCCCATCAAACAACCTCACCCTAGAGATAGTTTGGACCAGAGCGTTCAAACATCATGGAACTTGCAATTTCAAGGAGATGCCTATTTTTGTTTTTAATAACTCTATTCTATTAAGGAGTATAGCACATGAATTTTGGTGAATTACCCCACTATCTCTAAGGTGAGATTCAAGCTTATTAGAAAAATACTCCTTCCCATTATCAGTTCGAAGTATTTGAATAGTTTCTTCAAACATATTAGAGATAAACTTGAAAGTTTCTAAAAAGTTAGCAAATTTCATATTTCTGTTTAAGAAGAAACACCTAGCAAACATGAGAATGATCATCAATGAATGTTATAAATGATCATCAATGAATGTTATAAACCATTTATGACTAATGTGTGTTAAGACACGAGATGGCCCTAAATATCACTATGAATGAAGTGAAATGGCTTAAAATTATAAGGTTGGGCATGATAGGATTTTTTGATAGTTTTCCATGATGATTCACAATGAAAATCCCTAGCTCTCTCTTTTTTGAATAAATTAGGATATAAGTGGCTCAAATACATGAAATTTGGATGTCCAAGGCGTTTATGCCAAAGTAAGACATTTGACTCATTTGAAACAGACACAAGAGACCTAGACTATGGTGTATTTTTGACAATAGGATTTGTACCTATTATATTTAGTAGATGCCATTACTTCCTTTAGCATTACCAATTGTCCTCCCAAAGACATGTCCTAAAAAACATAGTGAGTCGAAGAGAAGATTACTCGGACAGTTCAAATCTTTAGCCAATTTACTAACAGATAATAATAAAGTATTGGAGTATAGGAACAAATAAGGTATCAATAAGTATTAAATTCTCCAAATTTATTGTGCCCTTTCCTCTTGCAGTCACAAGCTCACCATTAGTTATTGAAATTTTTTCAAAACTTTACTAGAAGTAATTGATTCAAACAACTGGATTGTATTGCACATGTGGTCAGTGGCTCCACTATCAACAATCCAATAATTATGTTTAGCATTGAAGGATCCAGTGACAAGGCTACTTTTTTTGCAATGGCAATCAAAGAATTTTCACTTTCCTAATTTTAAAAAAAAACTTGTCCTTGACAAAGTAGTTGTTGAGGAAGAGCAATATTATTAGAAGAGAAAATCATACCAAAACTCACACTATATGTTTGATTCTAATTTACTTCAACCACTAGTGCTCTTTTTGGAGTTTGATTTTCTCCTTTTCCTGAGACTTTAGATTGTTAGGTTTATCATGTATCTTCTAAAAAATTGCTCCAAAGTGATTTAGGGAGGGCTATTCATGGTGATTAATTTTTTTGTCGATATGGATCGATTGAAGCTCTAATACCATGATATTTGATGATAAAAATATGAAGGTAAGAATAATTCATTTCATTCCATATGTTTCTCATACACAAATTACACTTGAAAGCCTTAATTCATAGGCATCTCAAACAAGATAAGTACGGTAGGTGTGATAGGTAATACCAAACTCCCATTTATTACACTAGTAATTTTTATCTAATGTATCTAGATAAATATTAAAAAAGAGTCAACTCATTAAAACACAAATTTAGATTTCCTATAGCTACAAAGGAAATCTTGTGATATCACATCTAGTTCGTGATCTTCATGTTTCCTACTCATTATCTGTGGATTTATATCGTGATAAAAAAATCAACATTGCTGATTGCTTCTAGTTCTTGTTTCCATGGAAGAACCAAACGTATTGACATATTTTATTAGAAATTACATACGTAGTGGTTTTCTTCAAGTTTTATTTGTTCCATCCATGACCAAGTAGTGGATCTTCTTACAAAACCCTTGCCTTAATGTTATATTCATCATTTTTGTAGGAAGTTGCCTCTCAATGGAGATCCAACTTGAGGGAGGGATATGAAAATATTAGTGATAGTTTATTTGTGTTGACACGTGTTATTTTGTACATATAAATAGTAGTTTGTCACAAATATTTTAACTTACTTGGTTCTTATTTCACATTCTTCACTTCGTGTTATGTTCTACTTCCAAGTTCTTAGCTTGACTATATAAAGGAACAGAGGATCAATTAGGGATTCGTCATCATGAAAGCTTTACTTCTCATAACATTAAATTCAATACCCAAATGTGAAAATGTAGATTAAAATTTTGCGTGTAATCTGGTTACGCACAATTTCAGCCAGACCGAAGGAAGCTGACAAGAAGATCGGTCCGAGCAAGTTTGAGGTGGATTGATGGAAGTCATTTTGAGAGGCTTTTGAAGTTTGTCCATTACTTTTATAGAATAAATCGTACATAAATATTTTTAATTTGAGATTTTATGCAGCTGTATCATTCCCATGTCTATTAATAATTGGTGCCGCTAAAATAAATATATCTAAAGACCTTCACTGGTATTACACGAATGGTTTTTAAAAACTAAATGCTAACAGAAAGGTAAAATTTGGGTAAGTATTATCAATTGTATCTAAATTTTAGCAAAATATATAATTAAATATTTAAATTTTAAAAGTGATTAATTTATTACTTGAACTTTATAATTGATAGATTTGGCACCTGGAAAGAAATTTTCAATCAATTATGAATGTATTATTGGCATGTATGAAAAGATTTTTTCTTACTAAATTACTCAATTTTACAAATTTAGTATTAAATTGATTAATTTCAAAGTTAGATACCTAATACATGTTTTGTCAAATTTAGGTACTATTCATGACATTAAACCCCTAAAATTTTATTAGACAATAAATAAAATTTGTTCCAGATTGCATGATTGTTAACGATAATCATAGATCTATCGTACATATTATAAATGCTCGTAAAGTATATTAATATTCATACCTTGCATGTATATTTTTAACGTAATATACAACCGTATATAAAAACCAACAAGGCATCCTCTTCTTTATTTTTTGTTATATATAACATTAGAGTGTCGGCGGAGGAGTTTAGTATCTTACATTACATAAGACCTTAACCAAATAAATTTTATATAATTATGTAGAAATATATGCTCAAGGAAAAACTACTATAAGAGAAGAAATGTATCTTTGCACAATTCACACATCATCTATTTACTTAATTATTGCTGTAACACGACACCATATTCGCAGCCTATTGTAAAACTTTTAAAATTTGCCAAGACTCTTTCGGCTTGAATGCAAGCGCCAAATCCGATTTCTTGGTGTTTACACCGGAACTTCAAAAGCTAATCGAAGAAATGCAGTTTAGATATCCCTTTTTCCATGTACATTTTCAAAGAATCAAACACCGCAAGTAAAGGCGAAAGCCACATTAAGTAGGATCGCTTTCCAGGCTGGTAATTCGGTGAGTTATTAAGCTTTTTTCCCGAAAGTAGCTGCGTATCCATGGCCGGTGTTTTGACTTGATTTTAAAGATTTCCGGCATATAATGGATACCACCCTGGGCTTGGCAAGATATTCGGAAAGTTCTTCCTTGCTTTTTCTTTATTTATACATGGAAGTCTAATGACTCAATTAACTTAAGGACTACTCAAATCCAACATATTCATTAGGTTTGATTCGAAAATAATCGAACCGAGCTTACATTATTACTGACCACAACCTTTCTAATATTTAACTCTATTAGCTTATAAATTTAATTGACTTGGGTTGAGTTTAAGTATTAATTAAATTCAACTCAAGTTTGAGTATAATACTTGAAAAGAGTAATAAATTATGAATTCTATTATTTATTTGGTTTGACTTGGTGGTTAGACTACAAGCCCAACGAATCAATTCATTTGTTGGAATGACTTAGAGAGGTTTAACTTGTAGACTTGAATCATAGATTGTTGGATGGTCTACCACATCCAACCTCTCTCAAGTAGGTTAGTACACATTAAATGATGACTATTAACCTTGCCCCATAATTAGCACATTCATGATAACACATTGAAATGAGTCTTTATCTGGTTGGTCTTATGGTTGCTATTCATACAATGCCTATAAATATTCAACCACTCATTCTCATTTCCAAGTTTTTGAAAGACAAGATAAACAACATTCCATAAAAGGAACTTTGCTTCAAGGATCAAATAACAATTCAAGTGATTACATTCTAATTACTCAAGAACTAAGGTTGTTGCTTGGTGTACAAGATCTATTTAAGCTTCCTTACCTATTATTTATGCATTTGAGACCCTGATATTGTTTGTTCATCCTCCTCGTTATTCTTCCCAAGCCGTCTTATTAGGTATTCCCCTTGTTAATATACTGAAGTTACGTGAAAGACATGAATTCTATGTGATACTACATGGACCACTTTAAGAAGAACCTCACATCTACAAATATTATATTAATTAAATAAAAATATATGTTAATGATTATTGCTTAAATGAACTTACTTAAGTCAAGCTTGAGTCTGCTTAGTCACACTTCGAGTTGGGCTCAAGGTCAAAAATCTAAATTCGGTCAAGCTCAAACTCAAGTTTTAAAATTTTGAGTTGAACTTGATTTGGGACTCACTAATATGCCTTTTTGACTTGACTTATTCTCAACCTTACTTGTGTATATCAATAATGATGAACCAAAAAACACTAATTTTAATGTTTCACCTTTTCAAAAATAACTTTTTAGCAATAAATTCCTTTAATTTTCTTTTAAATTATATGTTCTATTCATTGATAAATTAAGTTAATTTTAGCAACTTAAAAATGATAGTATTTAATTGTCACTATATTTACTCTCTAGTATGAAAACTAAAATAAATCAAGATATGAAAATTAGAAACTAGAAATTTATTTATATAAAATTATAGTTCATCTCTTTTACTCTAGACACACCTATGATTGTGTGATTTTGTGCTAAAAGTAAAAAGGAAAAGGGAAATTATACTTTTACTCATCAACATTTATTCACTTCTAAATCTCTTTTTTTTTTTCTCTTCTACTCAATCCTCAACATTTTCTAACTTTAAAATTTAAAGAATTTATTAAGACAATGAAGTTTTCCATCTATGATTAACACATGATAGTTCCTCATTGGTTAAAAGTGATAACTAACTGGTTAATTATCACATTTAGTACCTAAACTTTACTAATTATTCTTACATTTAATTATCTAAAATTTAAAAGTATCAATTTAGTACTTAAATTTTATCAATTTTTGCAATTAATTATCTAATCTTTGCCATATTCTACAATAAACTATAGGACTTTTACCCATTTTTATGATTACTTACTTCATATGCTTATTATAAATGACTCTAAAATATTTGTAGGTAGCTTTAGATAGTTAAATGCACAGTTTGACAAAGCTTAGGTAGCTTATCTTAACTAATTTTGTTAAATAATTGTTAAATAAATTAATTAGATAAAATCAACAAAAATTTGGAGGGAAAATCCATCAATAATCGATAGCTCACTTCAAAGAGAACAATTTGGAGACCTCCACTTTGGGGAAATCCTTACCCATGTGAGGTTTTGAATATTACCTCCTTCAGAATTGACATTTTCTTTTTGCAAATTGCAATAGCCTTTTCCTTGCCCTACTCTTCTAGAGTTGGCACTTTTCCTTTTATCTTCATTTTTGTATCCCCCCTCCTAAACCAGCTACAACTTTGTCTCTCAATAATGCCTTTCCCCTTGCTACTCTACTCCTCTAGAGCTGGCATTTTATTTCCTTTTTGTCTTCATTTCCATAGCCTTCCCTCCTAAACCTATTGGATTTGTTTATCAATGGTTCCCTTCCCTTTCCTTTTTCTCTAGAGTTGTTATTTTTTTTCTTTTTACCTTCATTTTCGTATTCTCCTCCAAACCTGTTGTGGCTTTATTTCTCAATGGTGCCTTTCTTTTTATCTACTTGTTTAGAGCAAGCACTAATCGTTTTGGCCTTCATCTTCATATTTTCCCCTCCTGAACCTGTTGCGGCTTTATTTGTCAGCTGTATCTTTCGTTCTATTTTTCTATCTTAATAGTTGTCAAAATTAGGGTCAAATATATATTTATACGAGTTTATAATTTTCTATATTTTTTTAATTAAAATGAATATAAAATTGATTTGGAGTAAACTTCAAGTCAAATTATGAATTTATATGTATGATTCTACAATTTATGGTTTTACTGATTTTACACGATTTTATACAATTTTACTAATTTTATGCATTTTGGTTAATAGTAAAATTGCGATTTTGACAACCATTAAGTTTGTTGATTCGAACTTTAAAGGCTGCGATTTTTCCCTTAAAAAATTGGGGAAAAAATTGTTGTTTCATGAAGCAATAGTTGGAGAGAGTTAAACATGTTAGTTGTAAAATAATGTACGTAGTGAAAATTACCAAGAGACTACCTTTCCTTAAAATCCTATCAATATTGTTAAACAAGTCTGTCCTAAGAACAAAAAGCATGAAAACCGTTGGCATTAGCAATTAAAATTTAATGCATTATATAAGCCATCTACATAAATAGTAAATGGTAAATTGTATTTTGCAATGATTGTGTTTTCACCATTGGACACTTTAAATATTTGCGTTTTTACTTTCAATATTTAATATTTGCGTATTATCTGTATCATTATTACATAGCGCACACATGTTAGTTTCTAAATGCTCTAAACAAATTAGTTTATTATATAGTATTATTCATGTTTATATTTGATTAATAATTTAACAAAAATAATAAGAAATAGAAAATAAAAAAAGGCTTTGAATTTCAAAGGTAGAAAGCTCATTATCTTTACCAGAGTTTCTTCTTCCTTTCCCTTATCATCCTCTTCACACCGCATCTTATTTGGTTTGACTTCCATGAACGAACTAGCATTTGCATAAAAGGGAACGGAAGCCACATCTTATGAAACGCGGTCAATCACTTCGGTAGCTTTCCTTCCAAAGCAGAAGTAGCATCCACCAAAGGATCTCTAAGACCATCTTTATCAATAAGTTACTTACATACTATATCAGCATTTTAAAAAACTTTTTCTATTAACTGACTTACTACTTTATCCATGAGTTAATTAAAAAGTTATTTAATATGTAATGAGTTAATTAGGAAGTTATTTAATATGATTTTTTTTTGGTTCCATATTATATAAATTACACACAATTAACATCAAAAGAAAATAAAATAAATTAAGCTACTCACTTTTTAAGGTTCTATGGCTAAGTAACCCACCATAGATAAGCAGCCATCTTTATTGGTTAAGCAACTCATAAAGGGATTGTTTAGTAGATTCTCGTGTCAAGCGACTTCAATAAAATTGCTCTAACAAACTTTGTATTAATGATTCAATTTTGACATAGTTGTTAACCATGTTTTTCTTGTATAGCCAAAGAAAATGGAATGTTCACTGTGAGTCTTGTCTTGGGTATCCAATACATACGGGTATTGTAAATTAATTTTTCTAATGATGGTATTTATGAAGTCTTTTTTTTTTTTTTTTGGGGAAGTTTGCAAAGATCCCCCTTAATTTTCTCCTTAAATGTGGACATACCCTTTGAACTTTCAGATGTTGCAAAAAGCCCCTCTGAACTTTAATAAAATGAAAATATGAAGGATATTTGATTTTTCTAGTTTCATAAAAAACAATGTTATTAGAACCGGATTAAAGGTTTACTTAGACATATCAGGGGGTCAGGGGTTAAGGTGTTGAATCGGGCTCAACCAAAGGTTGAACCAAAGTCTATAAAAAGCAAAAAATAAGGCACGATTTAATTATGAAAGATAAATGTATATAACATCATTTAATTAATTCCATATATTCGAGTTAAATTCATCAATTAGCTATTAAAGCCATATAAGACATATACCTTAAAAAGAGAAGAAAACATAATAACATAAGGGTTAGTATAAAAAATGATACATGAACATTCACAAAAAGTTCAATCAGGTCTTAAAGTTTGGTGTTTTGAATAATTTAGTATCTAAACTTTCACAAAAAATTCAATCAGGTACCTAAAGTTTGGTTTTAAACAATTTGGTATCTAAAATAATTTTCATGTACATTTTTCCACGAAAGATTAATCAAGTAGGAAAAATATATGAAAATTTTGCTTTAAGTACTAAATTGTTCAAAACCAAACTTTAGGTACATTATTGAACTTTTTGTAAAAGTTTAGACTCCATTTTGAAACTATCCCATAATATAATAACTACATTTTATAAATTTATAACATATTGTGAATATATATTTACAATTATAGTAGTTTTTTTTTTTTCCAGGTTAGGTCAACTAGGTCACCATCCAACTACCTTGGTCAATGGTTTGATGTCAATCTAAGCCAAATGTATGGACTGGCCTACCATAATAGCTAGTTCTGATTGAATTGGGTTGAACCAACTAGGCCAATAGATGTTCAACAACATTCATAAAAACACCCCAAGATCAAAGTTTAGAGGGTATTAAAGCACACTTTAATAAGTTTAAGAGGGTGTGATCATATAAAAATCAAATTTCAATAGTGTTGTATTTAACTTTTGGGGTTAATTGGTTAATTTATGAAAGTTCAAAGGAGTGATTTCCAACATTTCATAGCTTAGGAGTGTATCGACATCAAAGTCAAAATTTAAGGAGGATTCCTTGCATTTCCCTTTTTTGCCCCAATGGTCAATAATAAAAATTAGTGAGCTTTTATTTTAGTGTCTAGCTCTTCTCATAAATCTTCATTGCTAGCATAAGAAAGGCATATAATTGCTGAAATACAATCTCTTTTGCTTGCTAATATCAAGTACTTACAATATGTTTGATTAAATGGAACGGAATCAGTGTTTCAATTTTCTTTCAATGGAGTATCTATTTCTTTGTTTGGTTGCAAAAAATTCTATCAAAAATGTTTATTTTATATGATACGGAATAGATAAGAAATCCTCTTCTTTTTACTGGAGAAATTGCTATTCCTGACCAAAAAGAATTTTTAATTTCGAAAATACACCTAACTATAAAATAAGGAATTTCTATTCATTCCAATCTTATTTCCTTCTAGTGAACCAAACTTACAATTAGTATTTTCTTATTCTTTGATGTCGTTACTCTTTATGGAGTTGAAATAGATTGTTAATTATATTATTTGAACCATTATGTTCGGAAAGCTTAATGATTAAGGGTCTATTTAGATGGTCTGTTTTTCACTGTATCTGTATCAAAATGATATGTTAAATATATCCGATTTACATCTATATTTAATTTATTTTATCTTTTAATGAGAACTGCTAACTATTTTTTTATCTATATCTATGTTTTGATAAACAATTTATTAAAAAAAATTAAAAAAAATATTTATATTTGCAATCTACCAACATGAACGGACCCTTTAAGTGCTACTCATGTTAATTATGAATAAATTGATGGAGATATAGGGAGCTTATGGGAAATGTTTGCACTTGTTGTGATAAGTTTGGATCGTCCCTTGTAAAAGAAAGAACAGAAGCGAAATATGATATGATGGTGCAAGTTAGTCTACATAACTAAGTGTATGCTTGTAATTTATTAATATTCAAAATGTCATATAATTAAGTGTTCAGTACATGTATATATATATATATATAATATATACACACACGTTATACAACTTCATCTATCCGTGTTTGTGCGCGAGTGCTTTTTTTTTTTTTTGGGTTTGGCCGTGCCCGAGTACTATTAATTAATATTTATATCGTAACCATGCTTCTTATTTTCATCGTTATTAAATAATTATATATTCTATAATAATGTAAATTATAGTACGTAAAATTACCAATATATTTAATGTTGATAATATAATCTGCATCATTGTCCTGTTGTCAATTATGGAAATGAAGTTTGTATGAATGGCACAAGCGAAATTGATCTAGAAAGTCTTGTTGTCCATACACTGAACCAAGTATATTTAATGTTAATAATACAATCTACATTATGCTGCTATTGTCAATTATGTCCTATTGTCAATTATGCAAGTGAAGTTTGGGTAAATGGCACATGAAAGTGAAATTGACAATAGAAAGTATTGCTGTCCATACACTAAACCAGGGAGACTGTTTTAAACCGGCCCTCTTCTAGGACTATCTAGTGGGGGAGGAGAAGCTGCCTTCCTCTTACTGCATCCGGACTCCCAAGTTCTCACTATTAAATACCATATCCCATGATGAAGCTTAAGACTTAAAAATCGATATGATCATACCATCTTGGGATACTTACTTAGGCCTTAAAAATTAAAAAATCTGTTTGATATCTGTTTGGTGTCTATTTCAAGTTGTATGTCAAAAAGCAGATGAAAAATATACGAAAACTTAATTACTTTAGTATAGCTCAAATGCAAATCAAATACTAACCAAATATAATTATAAATTTAAATATGACAAATAGATAATTCAAACGCACTCTTAAAAACCAACTTTCTTTACATTCAGCTTCTACAACTACACCATGGCACGATAGTTTAGGTAAAATATAAATGTTACCTTTGGTACCTAAAATAATCCAATGTTTGCAATTAATTTTGAAAGTTTAAAAGTATCAATTCATTACTTACAAACTTTAAAAGTCATTTATAGTAACTCGATATGCTATTAATTGTAAAAATAAACAAAGTTTATCTAGTTAATTGTAAAATTTAGTAAATTTCAGATGGTTAAATGAATGGTTAAAGTTTGTAAACAGCTAGTTATAAAAATATATGGATTTAACTCTTGGTATAAGTGACAAGGCTTGAAAAATCCAATCCTTATTTTTGGAAAACTTAAAGAAGATTTGGCATGGTAGACTTGGAATAAAGATCATTGGATCGGTCTGTCCATTGTCAACATTTCTTAGAGAAACTCATGCACTTAAAAGAGGCTATTCATGGGCTTAAACTCAAAATGAGCCCATTAAAAGATCCTTAGTAAGAGGACTCATCTTAACCACTAACACTCCACTTGATCCAATGAGTGTTATCAACAGTTAGACTTTATAAATACCTCAAGAGTCATCTTCATTTGAAAAATTTTAAATATTTAGAGAAATATTGTCATGTTTTCATATTGTAGTCTCGAAAATCAAACAAAGTTCAAAACAAAGAAGATAGTGTCTCTCTCTAAGAATTATGGGATTGATGCTATATAGTTTCTCCATGTCACGCGTGCTTCGAGCACTTTAAGATTGCTTACTCCTCCTCCATGTCATCTCTTCCTGAATCATTTATACATAAATACAGTATGATTCCAAATCATCATTGGTGATTCCAAAATCGAAATAAGAATGATTGGCCAAGTCTAGGATCGGTTAAGGAACGATCGATTTTTCTAGTACTTAGGTGATTTTTTGGCCTAGAACCAAGTGGAATTGATGGTTCCAATTGGTTTTACTGGAAAAAAAATAAAGAAGATTAGAGAACAAAATTAAAAAAATAATATTAAATATATAATTATTAATGCTTAAACTATTTCATATGAATAGTAAAATTTATTATATATTGATAATATTTTATTTGTTGTCATCAACAATACAAATAAACATAACTTAAAACCATATATAATTTAGTTATGTAATCTTACCCTAAAAACAAAATTTATTTCCTCAATAACACGAAACTATCTTTTATATTGTAATTTTCTTTTTATCCTTTATAGTTTTTTGCAATCTCATACTACTAGCTCCAATTGATATTAGATATGCTTGTATATAAATAAATGCGCATTCTAAACAATTTTTTTTTTATTTTGATTAAATAATTTAACACTTTTAGATCTAATAATTATTTTGAGTTTAAAATTTATTTTATTAAAAACTATTTTTTTTATTTGAAAGAAAATGTGGTTCCATGGTTCCAAAACCGAAACTGGCACTAGTTCTATATACGGACAAGACTTGTGGGAGATGGTTTTAGATTCGATTCGATTTCAGATCCATGCCTATGTCTAAAGTCATCCTTATCTATAGCATTGCTAAGCCACTCTTTTAAAACCACGTGTAACCAAACATTGCACATGTATTATTGTTGCAATTGAATTCATTCATCTATAAAGTTTAAATACTAGAGAGACACATTTAAACTTTTGGTGAGTAATTGTCTTGAAAAAAATGCGAGGCCTGCATCATCCACTTGCCATCCAAAAGCCCATTTGGAAGTTCAAAATCCTATAGCCATGTCTAGAGGAAGCCCACACGTTCAAATCCCGTACACCAACGGAAATTTAAGTTTCCTATAGGAAATGAAAGTCCAACATCAACGCCGTTCTTAAAAAGCACGCACGATTCTCCTTATCTTGTAATTGTAGGTGTACAGTGTGGTCGGTCCATATTTGTCTTTGAAAATAAAAAGTCAATATAGAAAATACAGAAAAAAGGGAAGACACAAAAGTTCTAGTGTGATATTTGGTATGCGAAAATGGACTAAAAATGAAATCGCAATTGTGGATTTTATTCTCATTTCTATATTTAGATGCATTTATAAAAGCCCGAACTACAATTCATGAGAGTCGACGATTTCAGTTTTGAAAAATAATTGGATTCAACCCTTAAATGGATGGAATTATGATTTTATTTCATCTCATTAATCACTCTATTAATTATACTTTTATCTCCTTGCATCCCATGATATCTAAGGCGGAACCTTTGTTATTGATTCTTCAAACTACTGATGATTATAGGTACCTAAATTTTATCTTCCTCCACTCAGGTTATTTTATCATTATCTATTATTGGAACTGTGAGATATGGGTGGATGCTGCAATTATACCGTGCCTATTAGACCATACAAGATTTTTATAAGAGTTTATTAGGATAATGCTTTATGTTATTTATGTTACACTTAATGTTAGAGAGCTTATACCATTTGGCGGATTGCTATGTTATTTATGTTACACTTAATGTTAGAGAGCTTATACCATTTGGCGGATTGCGACTCTATATGAATATTTGAGATGTTAGATTTATATGAGATATTATAAGTGTGCTTTTTCAACTAATGAAAGGGTTGACTTACTTTAGGATGACACTATTAGTTATTCCATCAGAGGAGTGTGGTGTTTAGCGAGTTCATGTGAAACTAATTGATCGATGATGATGATGATGATGATGATGAAGAAGAAGAAGAAGAAGAAGAAGAAGAGATTGAGAGTTTTATTTTTGCTTTAATAACATTTATGTGTTTGACGTTTCACGTAATATTTTGCTAAACATTATTATTTCAGTAAGTGGAAATTTTAATTGAATTAAAACCATTGTTGTGAGATTTTCTTTTCTAACCCTAATTCTCTCGGTTCCTTTGAATCATGATGAATAAACTTTTTTATCGAAATTAAATTGAACTGTTATCTTATCATTTTACTAATATCAAACCCCTCAATTAGTTGTGTTATCATATGAGTTAGTTTTTTAAACTCCTTTTATGACTTTAGTTATGCTAATATATCAATTAAGATAACGAAACTCTAATTTTTATTTTTTTATTGCTATATTCAAAGATAACTATATATTAAGTTTATTTGCTTCTATCTTTTAAACTTGGATATAGGCCATTTTAACCTAATGGCCTTACCACCGGTATCTTAGGATCCTTAAAAAATTAATTTAAAAAAAGAAAAAAAGAAAACTTCGATATGGAAATACATCTATTATCCAGTCCAAAGAAAATGACCTAATCTTACAAGTTGTATCACTGCATTTACAATCTAATAGACTTTATAGTATCACATATGCTTTTATTTTAAAACTAATAGTCTAACATATTAACTCGTGACATTGTCAAAACCAGCCTAGACCGGTTGGTTCAACTTGGTTTGACATGAATCGGTACTAATGTCAGGTCAAGTCTCTTCTAAGGCTCATTTTTTCATGGAATTAGTTAGACCTAAGTTGACCCAATCAAAACGGGTTGAACAAGGAAACCTGGGAGGTCAAATCGGTTGATCGATCGACCTGAATCAAAAAAACAAAAACAAAATAAAAGTAAAAAAACTAGAAATTGAAATATTTATTCATGCTTTATTATAGATTTACAAAAATAATTATTATATCTTGTTTATTTAATAATTAATCGATGAATTTAGTCCAAATATAGATTTAATTATGTGATGTCATATATATTGGTCTTTCATAATTAAATTATCTCTTATTTTTTTAGATTTTTATGACCCCGATTCGACCCCCGGTTTGACCGCTCAACTCCTATACTCCTAGTTTATTTGGATCAAATCCCAGCCCAGTTCAAACAACATTCAAGTCGAACTTGCTGCTGGATCAACAAATCTTTATCACGAATTACCAAACCTTTAATGTTGATACAATAACAATTAAACCCTTTTAGCTAAATTTCCTCCCTTTTCATCTCTAAGTGTTGTTTGTTTTGAATAAAACTATTTATAACAGAAAACATTTTCCTAAAAAGCATGATATTTTATGTATTTGACTAATTTTATGAAAATAGTTTTCCTTTATTTGTTTATTCTAAATACTTGGATGATGAAAATATTAGGATAATTAATAATAAAATATATTTTAAAATAAAAATAAATCTAGCTAAATATAAATATTAATAAATATCACTATTAGTAAATAGAGCCGGTAAATTAATGAGACAATAACTTATACTTTTATAGTTTTATACAATGAATGAGTTTTATTTTTCAAAAGAAAGAAAAATATTTTTCAGTAATTGTCCGAATTTTCTTTAAATATTTTTTTTTAAATAATAAAAACCCATTTTTCTACAAAATGAGCAAACAAACCTATAAGAGCGCATTTAAACTAAAGTCTGCATTTGGTTGGTCTATGAAATTGTGCTGGAGAGTAATTTTCAATTAGGTGGATGAGGAGGTTTTGACGTGACTCATTTGAAGCTTTGATTGTGGATGTGAGATTGTGTGAGTAGATGAATACGACTACGGCGTTCGTAGTTTTTATTTTTTTTTGGTTTTGGTCTGTTTATTAATAATTATATTGCATTACAATTTCATAAATCCAATAAAATATATTTGATCAGTACAGTTTAATAAGAATTATATATATATATATATATATATATGATGTGGAACAACCATCAACCAACATGTTTATGGTATTAAGAGAAAGCGTAATAATGGTAATGAAGGAACTTAGTTTTTTCATAAATAAATTTGGAAGACTCGAGAAAAGTTAAAGATTCAAATTGAAAAAAAAAAAAAGAAAAACAAAATAATGAAGGAAAGTAATGAAAAGTGAAAAATTAATTTTACACTACTTTCTAGACGTGTAGCTGAATTAAGCTGGTCAACCTATTTTTATTCAATTATAATTTGAAAATAGTAAAGTTCAACTCATTTTAATGGAGTAGATTATCGGCTTACGTTAGAGTTTCATAATGTATAATCTAATTAGCTTACTAGTCTAATCAAACTGGAATTAAATATAAATACTAATTGAGTTTGTATCAAATTTGGATATTGATATTATTTTTAATTAGAATTGAAAATATTTTCTTAAGGATAATATCAAAAACATTATCTAAATTTTTACAAAAAATTGAATCAAATACATAAAGTTTAATTTTAAATAATTTAATGTATGAATTAAACTTAAGATTGAATTTAGCACCATACCATCTTATCTAGTCTTATTTGCAATACTGCCTCTCCTATATTTTTGTACATTATTTTATTATATTAATTAATGATATGGTAGGTGGCAAGTACATAATCCATAAGAAAGAGGAAAAGATTCATTTTGTATATTTGAATTTTATTTGTTTTATATTTAATTACTAAAGTTTGAATACATTAATTTTAGTACCTATAGACAAGATTGTTCAGATAACTCCGGACAGGCTTTTCGTCTTTTATCTTTGGGACAATTATGTTTTGTCATGGTCATGCACATGTAGTACAGTTCGGCAAGTTACTAAGAGCATCCACAAACCACGATCCTTATATTAAGGTGCTAAATTAGCATTTTAAAGATCTTACTACTTTATCTCTAAAGCTCCTTCATATAAGATTGTTCATAACTTTTTATAATTTTATGGTCCTGCATGGTAAAATTATACACAACAAGCTTTAAAAAAAAAAAAAAATTAGTTTGTTATTTGAAGAAGCGATCCTTGTTAGAGGACCCCAGCTTTTGTGAAGAACCAGTCCTAGATCTAAAGACCAAGAAAAGAAGGTCCTTCATCCTATGGATTCATACCAAGGACCAGCATTGGGGTGCTCTAACAAAACACAGGTTGTTGGTCTAATGACATGACTCGGCCATGGCCCAAATTTTTACTAGCAAGTTTCAATCCTACATTAATAATGCTCCAAATGAGAGTAGGTTTTTTTGTTTCCCGCCATAACAACAAATATAAGTAGTTAAGTCACCCTTTCCAAAACTAGTTCATACAATTTTGGAACTTTTTTTTAATACAAAAATAGGCTTGGAATAAAATATAAAAATATAGATTAGTGAAGATGTTGTCTATACAAAAGATACTCTCTTGGATAGCACCTTTCCAACATTAATCAGCTCCAGCTCCAGACTCATCAATTGTAATATATTAAAATTTTTAAAATGTTTAAACTAAACATCATCAATAAAATTAAAACAAAGTTCACTACAAAAGTTTAAATTAAGAGTACATGTTTTTTAACTAATAAAACTCCTAAAAATTGTACAAAATATTATGCTGCAACCTATTATCACCTCCTATTACTCCTTTGGGAGCCTGAAGCAATCTTTGACACAATGGATCACCGACCGTGCTGTGTTGGTACTGGCCCTTCATCCTGAGCTGTTGGTGCACTAAAGTCCGATGGATCAAGTAGGCTGGATTATATAGGGTGCCTAAATTATGAGAGTTGTGTCGATCTCTCACCTATGTCTTGGTCATTGCTACCCACCTCTTTTGTGGTGCAGATGGAGTTGGCCTAGAAAAGATGCCACACTCACTGTACAAAGTGTAATATGAGCTAGAGCTCAAAGCTGACAAACACGGCAATGAAGAAGTACTATGCCATCACCCCTTAACTACAAACATGGCATGAGATGTAGATGGAGGTCACTAGAGAGATTTATACATCCTCTCTTCATCATCATCATCATCCTCTTCATCTTTTTCCTATGTGTTGTGTTGGAACTTAGGATATA